>WOVY01000347.1:0-300774 GCA_013436015.1 Rhipicephalus annulatus | reverse complement strand
GGATTGAATGCATTTCGCAGTACATTTACTGTGGAGGTTTTCGTCGCTCTGCCTTGATGCAATCCTGAATTTTTTCAGTTAGTATGCTGGTCAAGTTTCGGGCTGCAATGGACGAGTCGACGCCTGTCACATGCGACCAATGGTTGAGTGTTTCTGTAAAAGAACAGGTGACATGTTACGTGCACTTCTCAGGATAGATTTAGCACATATACACAGCAGACCAACCTTCCAGAACCGCGACCTTTTCAGGTGTCAGCGCAGGCTTTGCAACCTCGCCGAGGTTCCTTCTTCCTGGAGCTACGCCACCTTTAACACTGTGTGACGCTAGCCCTTTCTGGGACCATATGGCTTGTGCCGTTTCCTTCACCACCAGCCTTGCCTTCTTGTGAGACAGAATTCTTTTTGCCTGAATAGGCGTCAGGCAGATGCCCTTTTGAAGATGAAACTGTAAATATCAAGGAAGAGAGCGATGCAACATCTTGTTCCTGTAATTATTATTGGCTGACAAAGAAGTTCAACTTAGCAGGCGTACAAATATTGAATAGCAAAAATTTTATTATTACAAGTTTTTGTGCAATATAATTTTTTTCTGAATGTGGTAATGAGCATGGTTTCTTTTTTTGTTTACTTGACTTGTGAAACAGGTTGTGTGGGGAAGGGGGGGGGGCAGCCTTGCATCACTGCAGTTTATTGTATGCTTACCAGCTGGTGAGCACCGGACTATGTAAGAGATTTGAAATGCTCCTTGGCTTTGCCACCGCACGCTATCGGATATTCACGTGAGAGAGGAGGCATTTTCGCGCCACTTTGGCAAAAAGACAGCAGCGGTCTAGATACAGGTACTTTAAACAATATTTTTGGTAGCCCTGTATTTAATTTTTTGTTAGCAGACATACACACCAGATGTCAACCTATATATGATGATTAATGCATACTACAATTTAGGGCATATGTAATTATTACATGTTCCATAATGTAGGTGTTGCCGACTTTCAGTATTTGAGAATTTGAAGAGCACATATTCAATTCACGAATTAAAATATTCGCAGGGCCACTATTCGATTTGTATTCGGATATGCACATGCTTTTGCCACCTCATATAGTGTTTCTAAATGTCCAAATTATCTGTGGTATTGGTAATATATCTAGCTACCGAAATTGACAAGGGCAAGTATACAAGCCACCTGTACTTTCTAGAAGCTAAAATGTAACATGTACTGCAGAAGATTTCACAAACTTACCAACAACTGCTGCTGTTTTGCACCACTGTCATTGGCAACATGCCAAGTAGTAGCTGCACATCGTTATTGTGGAGGCACCTCTGAGCTGTTCGGCAGGCAGTTTGTTTCACACGGCTTATAATAATATCATGGGTTTCATGTCCCAAAATCACATGATTATACGGGATGTCAATGTGAAGGGATCTGCAAATTTTGAATATAGTGTGTTCTGTCCTCAATAGAGTATTATATTAGAAAAGAGGCTGTGTGCACAAAGATAATAGTAAATCATGGTCACTAAGATTACAAATGAGTGCTGTAACTAATCAGTGCTGTGAAGCTAGATGTAAGTATAATGTAATGAAGTGACAATTAGTTGGGATGCAATCACTCAATTTACTGAATGTAACACATTTAATTCAAGCTACCATAGTTGCTGGTGTGAACATATAACATGCTACAAATTTATGTTGGCATCTACAGTATAGATTTGAAATTATTTACTTTTTGACCATTTGCATCAATCATGTTCAAAGAATGCAACATTATGCTAATTTCATTGTGTGCTTGAACTTCACAGGTAAAGTGCAAAATATATACTCACAGAGCCATCTTCTAAATATGAAAAACATTTCCCTGAAAAAAGATGTTGCAAATTGTGGAAACATGGAAATTCAGTAGTTTCCCTACAATAGAAAGCACACAAGTAAAAAAGCCTACTTGGACTAGGCAGGTCATCAGATTCTTTGCTGCACATGCTGGAACACAAGGAGCAAAGCTAAATGTTTACACAAATACTACACATAAGCCTGTAACTCACCAGTCATCGAAGTGGGAGGTTCCTCTATGAAGTCTGCATAAATATTTTGCATTGTTATAATTACACGTAAGCAATACAATAGAAATAAACCTAAAGCCTTACCATCAATGGCACTTCGTGAGTGTAGACTGCCAGCATCTGGTGTGAAAAAGCCAAAATTTAGATCTCACAGGAATAGACAAACATCCTCCAACTTACTCGGTGACCCAGGCACAGTCTCTTGAATGGACTTTACTGCATTTTTTTGCAATTTTTAAAATCAGTTACAAAGGCTGTATTGAGAAAAATAATCTAGCCTCTTGCAATTTTGGCATGCATCATTTTACTTCATTTATGCATGCAAAAAAATCAGATCTGTGTGCATAGTACACCAATTTACAAAACTTGCGTAATTTTATATTTAATACTATTGCACATACAATTCATGCAGTGATGGAAGCAATACATGAACATCCTGGTTACTTGTGTGTTTCATTGGTGTCAAATGTCATTTGCTAAGGAAGTGCAACATTGCATTTCCTAGCAAGTCTCAAGGCAAAAGTCATCAAACATGCATGATCCTTTGAATTCTTTCCCAGCAGGAACAAGCTTTGTTGACTCACTGGACTGCAAATAGTATACTGCAAAGTGCTTTAAGTAAATCTGAAAAATAATTAGTGATTATGAAGTAACCGATTATGCATCTTGATCCATTACATGAGAAGGGAATACTGCTTTAAGTACTCTAGCTCAAGAAGTGCTCCTTATGCTATATGCTACAGATGATTGTCAATTCTATGTAGTATGAAACTAATAACACTAAATTTAATAACAAAAATGAATATGCACCTAGGTTGCTTGTGGCCTTTGCTGTCTCCTTTCTAGCTTGTACAGTGCAGCTCTCAACGTCAGCCTCTTTGCTGTGCTGCAGGTCTTCAACTGTCAAAATATTCAAGAAATGCTCACTAGCTATGAAATTAACAGGTTGTCATCAACATATAAAAAAACTTTCTCATTTTAAGAACTAAAATCAATATATAATTATTGTACTTACACCTCAGAAATTTTGAGTTTAACAGCACCTGCTGTGAGCTAACTTGCTCTTGCAAGAAGATGTTGTCTTGCCGCAGCTCCTTGCATCTCTTTTTCCAAAATTTGGTTTTTTTCTTCTCTTCTGTTACTTCTGAGCTGGACACGAGAGAGTCATCCGAGCTTGATGATGAACTCAGTCGCGTTTTTCGCTGCGTAACATTTTTTTTTTTTTGCTTCACTGAAGCTTTTTCACAGTGAAAAGAAGAAAAGAAGTTTAAGGAAATCGGGTATTATATAGTTAATACACGCTCACAGTTTGTTCCGAGTTCTGTCGGAGAGCGTGGCTCATCTGCTTTTTCAAGATCTGCTCGTACCGGTCTTTTTTTGCTGCAGTTCGGTTGACAGCTGTTTTTTTTCATTCTTGCAGCCTGCAAATTTTGGATTAGACATACTCCCAATATCTTAAAATAATTCGCACTTCCTTAATAGATTCGAAAAAAAAGAGAAACACCTAAAAAAAAAGATTTGCGAATGAACAAGTGCGCACTTACAGTGGCCTTCTTGGTCACAGCTCCTTCAACGTCCGAGCCTTCCTCAACTGCAATTTTAGGGATCGGAATTCTTTTTGGCGATTCCCGAGCTTCTTTCTCTGTGGCTGAAAGTGCAAGTGTGGATATTAGACTAACGCGTAGATCAGGGTAGATGGATGCACTTACCGCCAAGTCGAAGTATCTGGGCTTTATATTCACCCGTGTCGTCACCGTTTGCTTCATCCTCCCAGTGAACGACATACACTGCCTTGCCATCGAAATCCGTCTCGTGCTTCGGATGAAAATCATGGATATCCTCCACTCGCACAACATATCTACGAGTGTCATGTGCATGGTCACTATCTAGAAAGCGAACTAGCGCGAAACATTATATCGAACCAAATATGACAGTCAACGGGCTCAGCGCGCACGTGGGTAACGCGGGCCTGACACAAAGTGGATTGTACTCAGCTTGGCCCGGCTTCGCTCAGCTCAACCAACCAAGCCAAAACTGCTTGGCCTGGCCTGAATTTAAACGCGTACAAATTCATAAATAACGTTGTTAAAGAAACGGCCTATATATAAATAAAAAACCTGTAACGTTCGGTGCTAGAAATGCAAATAAAAATATATTACCTATTATTCACTTCATTGCTAAGCCGTTACAAAGCCGACTGATCCAGATCTCAAGTCGTTTGCATGGCGTTTGCGCTTTCGTGGATCGAAAGATTTCCACTCAAGCGCACGCTAATACATATCGATTTGTATTTTTTTATTAGACTGAAGGCATTTTACCACAGTTCGAAGTGTACATTCTGTACCGCTAACATGTCCCGGACGCCTAAACGACGGAAGTTATATCTAGAGCCATCCTTCGATGGGAAAGAGCTGCCCAGATCAACGCGGTACAGGGCGTCTCGCCTCGCGACTGACACTAGCCAAGTGGAAAACGTGATGTCTGATGGTAATGCTGCTGCAGATGAACCTGCTGATAATTCGCCAGTTCGCGTCTGGGCAAACGATGAAGTCGACGAGTGCGAAGAGTCGGGACCGAGCGACGATGAGGAAGCCCTGGCAGAGAACGCAAAGGAGGATGATCGTGAAACTGATGGCTCCTTTGACTCCGATTTATCTGCTGAAGACATCGTGACCCTAGTCATGGACTTTGCTGTTAACTTTGGCCTGGCGTGGACACAGGTAGAACACCTGATGAAACTAGTCAGTTTTTTAATGAAAAGAAAGGATCTCCCTGACACGAAGTTTCTGTTTAAGAAATTTGCGGGAGTCTCCACTGATAGCATGGGCTTTCATTTCTATTGTCCCAACTGCATTTGCCTTCTCGGCGAATGTGACGGGGACCTTAAGAAAAGAAAAGAATTCAATGCAACATGTACACAATGCCAACAGTTGTACAGTGGAGATACCCTTACTGCGCAAGGAAGTTTTTTTGTGACCCTTCCCATGGGGCAAACAGATTTCTTCAATTCTTTCGTCTCAAGATACTTCCAGGTCACTTAAAAACTCTTTAAATGCACTTGCACATCGTTCACACGCCGCCTCTATGACAGACTTTACAGACGGAAGTTTGTATCTGCACCAAAGAAAAGAACTGGGTCTTGGCGCTATGGACATCACATTGACCATAAACTCGGATGGTAGTCCTGTGTTCAACTCATCCAAGTTTTCGATATGGCCCGTGCAGACGACAATTAATGAGTTGCCGCCCGGATTGCGTTTGAAAAATGTTACTGTTGCTACACTGTGGTATGGACAGTGCCACCCAGACATGACATTGGTGTTGGAGGCATTCACGAAGCAAATGGACTCGCTTACCAGGAGTGGTATCGAGTGGACATGTGATGGAGAGACCTTTCAATCAAAAGTGAGCCACTTCTATTTCATTGTGTAGTCTCCTCCTAGCAAACTTAGATGCATATTGTGTCCTTCCGCAATATTCCTTAACCAAAAACTAAAAAAAGAAACAGCAAAAGAGAAGGCAAATGAAAACTTACTACTGTAGTGATACTAGTTTTTTTTGGCTTCATGAAAAAGCTTTCATTTTAGTCTAATTTAACTGCTATATAACGCTTTAAAAACTGAGCAATGCACGAAATATTCTTGACTTTTGGTGAAGTGCCTGATTTAACTATAATTCTTTTAAAATTATGTTACAACAAATAATGGTACTGCTTTAAAAATACATATTGTCAACACACAAGCATTTGAGCCAAGTTTAATACCACTGTCGCACAGCCACTTGAACTCACAATTGTGCCAGATTCAGATTGACATTCTACACCACGATTAGCCTCATTCTACTGCTTGCACAAAGTAGGCAATCGGGACCCGAGAAATCTTATCCCGACCAGACTTGAGTATGATTGAATTTGAAAACCAATATAGCACTGTCCCATTTCTTCATTAAAACTATATTCTTTTTGTTACATTACAGGTCTATTGTTTCGCTGCTGTAGCCGATGCTCCAGCCAGGGCTCTGATGCAGAACACAGTCCAGTATAATGGATACTTTGGGTGTGGCTGGTGTTTGCACCCTGGCAAATGCATTGAAGGTAAGCAAACTGACTTGTGTACAAAAATATCTGACAGACTACATCCTGGATATCAGCTTCACAATCACTATTTTGTTACTGAAATTTGGTTTGTGCATTATTATTACATCCTACTTAATTTTATTTTCACGCATTCTTTTCTTAAAGTATTTTTGTCACACTAAAAGTTAACGTGCATTCAAGACATGCTAGCCTTCTTCTTTACTTTACAAACTTCTAGAAAGCTTCATGTGGCCTTCACATCTGTATGCATTATTACAGCAGTTAGGAGTACCTGACATTTGCAGGAATATTATTACCAGTTAGAAAAATCTAGTATTCATTGCTGCAAAGGTTTTTTTGCCCACCCTCCCGAGTTTTGTATTTAATTTGTTTCTATCATTTTTATTTTGCAGGAACAGTCAAGTACCCTATAAGCGCTGAAGCTCCACCCGACAGGACTAAAGAAGGGATGATGCAAGACATGGCTGAAGTGCACAGGACTGGTGTTAATGTGCGAGGAGTTAAAGGGCCTTCCCCATTAATTAATTTGGTGGGGTTTGACATTGTGTGGGGCTTCACGCCTGATTATATGCATGGGGTTTTACTTGGTGTCACACGCCAGTTTATGGAGCTGTGGATGTCTGGTGTAGGCGCTCCATATTATATAGGGTCGCCACAGTTGATTAGGATGGTTGACGAAAGGCTTTGTGCCATTAAGCCTCCTCAATGCATCACGCGCCTGCCAAGATCTGTTGAACTGAGAAAGTTTTGGAAGGCAAGCGAGTGGCAACAGTGGCTGTTGTATTACAGCCTTGTTTGTGTTCACAGAATCTTGCCTGGCAAGTACCACAAACACTTTAGCTTGCTGGTGAAAGCTGTATACCTCCTACTTGGAGATACTGTCTCAGCCAAAGACATCAGGGATAGCACTGAGTGTCTTGTGCAATTTGTTATTCAAGTCCAAGTTCTCTACTCTAAGAAGGAAATGACTTCGAATGTACACTTGTTGTTGCACCTTGCAAAAAGTGTTACAATGCAAGGGCCACTCTGGGCACACTCTTGCTTTGTCTTTGAGGCGGGCTTAGGAAAGATTAAAAAGCTCGTCACTTCCGCTAAAGGAGTGCCTCACCAAGTGATGAGCAGAGTGCTTATGGCCAGCAAAGTTGGCGCACACAATGCAGCCGCTAGTGAGCAAGTTAAGAATTTCTTGTGCTCTGATTTGTGCAACAAAGAAGAGTCGCTGGCCCTTTTGGGAAAACCAAGAGCTGTCAGTGAGTCCATTCATAGAATTATTGAAGCGCAAGTCCCACACCAAATCACAGGGCCTGTTGAGGAATATGATAGAGTTCGCATCTCTGGACGCATGTTCCACAGCGAACAATATCAAAGGCCTCAAAAAACTAACTGCACAGCTGTACGACTGCGAGACAATATGCATGCTAAGATCCAGCATATTGTGTCAGTTAGCTGCAGTGACAGAAAAAGGATTTATTTTGTGTCTAACAGCTATGTTAGTTCTCTGTGTTTCGGCACAACACACATTTCATGTGTTCAGAAGTGGGTGGCACAGAATGTCGTCGAAGTGGACAGGCAGGCAGCTCCATGCCTGTGGATTGACTGGAACGAAAGGCAATTTTTTTGTAATCTTGCCAATCGTTTCCCATAAAAAGATTACCTGATTTTTGTTTGCATTTAGCTTTTGGAAAATTTTAAAGGTGTCATGTTATACTTTTTATGATAAGTGTGAACGCACTCGGAGTTGCATGTAACTGACATGCTACACATTTAACTACTGCCTTGCTCATGCCATGCCAGCATGTCCAACATTCCCTATTATTTTAGGTTGTTCTTATAAGAATGTGGGCTCAACTCGAACAATGTAGTTTATTCTGGAACTTACCTGGCTACCAATGGTTAGAATAGGAATCTGCAATTTTGTAACATGCTTTACTGTTGATCAGATCGAGTGTCAATGACTGTGATCACCACTGTGAGTGTACAGGGTGCATTCCTTGTACTTTGACTTGTGATTTCTTGGGGACAAGTTTGTCCATTAGAGTTTTTGGTTGCATAGCTTGTGTTTTGAGGCCTTCACCATTATAACCATGTAAAAATATTATCCACAATTGGGGGCATGCTCATAGCAGTGCACTTTACTTCTTTCTTGGACATATAGCCACGCTACAAGGTTGATAACTGAATAATGTGACAAACAAACAGTGTCAGGGTGGATGTGGTGCACTTACAACCACCACTGTCCTGTTTGCTATAAAAAATTTAGGGGTGTGCACCACATAAATTTTCTTGCAGTTAGTATTTAGCTAGGTTTTCAAATCAACTCGACCACACGTTCTTTTCGCTTTTAATCTTGTGCCACGTCTTTCAAAGGACAAAAAGTTATTTTGGGAACCATCAGGGCCTAACTTTCATATAGATGCTGAAAAATAATTCTCTCATGTGATTGCAAAATCTCAAAATTGAGTTTATCACCAAACAAAATCTCACCCAACTTTAAACAACTAGCCTCAAGTCCACATTTACAACTTAAGATGTTTGTGTTCTTCACTTCGTGTGTCTAAATTATTGAATGTTACCAGGAAGTGACTGTTACTTCCTCGAATGTTATGAAAATTTTTGAATACATTCTTTAGGTCAGTGGTAAAGACCATATGCAGGTCAGTAGCATCACACTGGGGCCCTTTTTGACTTGATGTGGTCAACTTGATGTATTCTATGGCTGTGATATTTTCTGTGATCTTCCCTGAATACTGTTTACATTACTGATGGAGATTTTTGTGTATAGAGCATGAGAGGAATATGAGAAGAGACTACTTTATTGTCAGGCTGGCAGCGGGATGCCATTACCTTGGGTATATGCTGAGTGTCTGTCAAGGGACTGTCTTCATCTTCATGACAACTGAGAGCATTGTTTCAAAAACCAAAAGGCATGCCCATGAACAGATTTTGATTTGCAAGTTTATTTCTGCCCTATGTATTATTGGGGCTTTTGTGAGGTCTACAAAGAAAACTGAATAAGTATTGATCCATTTGCTGCCTACAAAATAAATATGTCACTGGCCAGAAATGCTGTATTAAATTCCTTCATTACTATTAACCGAGAACAAGCTTGTAAAATCGGTAACCTCAAAAGGAAGCTGCATGCTTAAGAAATGCATTGCAGCTGACGCATTTTCACTGTTTCACCTCCAGTATATAGAGCAGCATGGAACTTGAACATTGAATTTCTTACCTGGAAGTTATTCAGAACCAGTGAGCCTGCTCTGTTATAGCTTGTGCCACTGTGACATCAGTATTACAGCAGTAAAATTATGTCCTGATATCAGTATTATTGTGACTTTTATGAGGTCGACAAAGAAAACTGAATGATTAACATTGCAGTAAAGAAATACTCAAGTATGGGGACCATTTCAAAGGCACTTGCACATTTTCCAGGCGAACCCAATGATTAAATTCACTACTACTGTTCTCAAAATAGTACTCAAGCAATCCCTTTTGCTTGTATTATTATATGGGTTTAATCGTGTAACCTTTGGTTATGTTCCTTTGGATGAATGTACTTGTATGAATAAACCTTTCGTGCTGTTCAGCCACATGCAATAAGTCACAAGCCATTTGCTTCTAATATAGTTGTGTCTGCAGCATGTCGGCAGTAGTCTCAGTTGGGATAACTGTCGGCACTACCCCACATTTAGTTGTTGCACGGAAGTAACCGCTGTACTGCACACAAGACTATTATGCTCCAACAAGATGATAATATTAATACTCGGGCGTCAATCAGGCCGTGATGGATGTAAAAAGATTGACAACAGCTGTTTGATATTAGTTCAATGTAATTATGCTAAAGCGTACGACTGAGTGCACTGTGTTGCTCAATTTCGATATGAAATATTTCACAATAATAGGATTTTCAAAAATACGAGATTAAGTAAAACTGTTCAGATTATTCTAATATCGAGGTAAACAATGTAAAGAGGCTGACATCTAAAGAAGAAAAAATAATTCATTTATAAACCACAACTCACCATTTGCAAGATGACAGTTACTCATTGTAATCTATTCTAATACTGGTCCTTTAAAGTACTACTAGGCTGGTAATACAGTACCCTACAATGAGTAGGACAAAAAACCTATGGATAAAACCAATTCCTTCAAGTGCAGCAGTGTGTCACATACATCTAGTTCAATTTTTTTCTGTTCTTTCACTGTAACGATTCATAAAACCAAAAAAAACTAGCATTTCTATTTAGGGCACAACTTGGACCATTTTCTTCCAATTGAATTGCTTATGGTTTTCAGCTGGGCACTGCTTCCAGTTCAAGGGCATGCTCATGAAATTCCTGTGGTCCCTGTGGGTGGCCAGTTGAGTTGGGACATGTTGGTAACTGGAATCAACTGGGACCAGTTGCTAACTGGAACCAGTTTCAACTGGGACCAATTAGTTCCCAACTGGGACCAGTTGCTAACTGGGACCACTTGCAACTGGAATCAACTGGTACCAGTTAGTTCCCAACTGGGACCAGTTGCTAACTGGAACCAGTTGCAACTGGCATCAACTGGGACCAGTTAGTTCCCAACTGGGACCAGTTGCTAACTGGAACCAGTTGCAACTGGCATCAACTGGGACCAGTTAGTTCCCAACTGGGACCAGTTGATACCAGTTAATACCAGTTGAAACCAGTTAGATTCCCAGTTACAGATTTTCACTAGGGATGGTAGTCATTAATTGTACTAGGGACTTTTGACATCATCTGAATCATTTCAAAATGTCCCACTCGTGGTGCATATGGTGTTTTACATTCACCTTAACCTCTAGATCGATCAGTAGAACACTGCTGTTGATAATATTAACATTTTAGCCATTCTTCAACATTGATCTTTTTTTTTACATAAATTGTTATTTGTATTTAGTATCCTTTTAAGTTCGACGGGCATTGAAGTGTGAAATTATTGTGTTTACGGAACTTGCAGTCAGATATAGAATAATCATCTAGTGAATGGAAAGCAGCACCAAAGCCAAACTAAGTCATAGTTCAGTGGTATTATACTTGGCATGCGTTATTGCTATGAAACTGCAATTGAAAACTAGAATAAAGGATGATAAGAAGATGTCCTGCTACGATGCTTTCGCAGCTGTGAATAGGAGGTTATATAATTAAATCAATGTTGCATTTCGTGCAAATTCATATTTTTGCCTATACATATGCTAATTCGAACGGTGTCTTTATTTTCAGATTGTGCTGTGCACTCGGTAACATTGAATGAAAGGCCTTTGTTGCATTGAGACAACACTGCAAATAAGCCAATCAATGACTAAACAAATCAATCTTTTTACCTACATCATTTTATCTAATCTTGTTGGACCCGTAGATTTAAATTGGTTGTTTGGTAGATGTTTTTTTGCTATACTGTTACTTGAATCTTGTTAATGCAAGGTTACCAAGTCGCTTTCTTTTCACATATTAAAAGGTGATTACTGTTATGATGAGCTAACTAAAAATGTAGCTGGCATTCGTGAACATCACTTGAATGGATGCATTGATCAACTAGTTGTCTTTTGTGCTCTAAATTGAGGCAGTGTTTACGTAACCTCTTTTGCATGAGTAAACTTATTGTTAATATTTGACAACACCTCTTTTGTTGTGAATCTTTCTGCGCTTGTAGGTACAAAAAAATATTTCTCTGGTGTCTCGTTATATTTTTCAGAACACCTGTCATGGACCTGCTGGTCCAGGTGGCCACTGCGCACAAGATCAATCCTAGTGGCTATCTAGTGCAAGCACCAAACGAGCGGGGAGACATGCTCACGTGCAAGCCCAACACAGCCATTGGCTCGCTTGATGTGAGTCACCTGCTGATCGTGCCCAAAGGGGCCCCTGCTGTGTCTGGCAAAGTTGCCGATCCCGCATACTGGCACAGGAAAGGCGTGAGGCCCCCTTCCAAGCCATTCGAGGTGAGAAGGGGAACAATTCAGTAAACCAGTTAAGTGTTCTACTGCAGAGCCACACAGTTGCTTAAGATCCTTTAAGAAATACCCTGCACATGCATCATGTCGGGCAAGGAATCATATTGTCACGCGCGTCCCAGCCTCGACACCTTTGTCTGTCAACATTTGCTCTACCCTGTCACCCTCGGATACCCAGCACCTCCACCAGTGTCGTGACGTGAAGACAGAGGTTGTATTTGAAGAAGCTGAGAAAGCAGCTGCGGGTCGGGTCTTTTTATTTACCGCACACTAGAGAGCTCTTCGTCTTTCTCGTTGTTGCATTCTGCATAAAAGCGTGCAGATGTGCGTATGCACTGTCGCCTTCGTCGTTCTCGCAGGACGCACGTGACAATATTAACAGATGTAATGTAGCATGGTAGAAGATTAAAATAACGCCAGGCATCAGACAATATGAATGGCTCAACGAGAAGGCAGTTTAAAACTTCACAAAGGGCTCAGCCATAATCATAGGTCAACAAACACGCTCGCGAGTCGACTCACTCAGACTCTGACTGAGCTGTGAGTCTGAGTGTAAGTGAGTCCGGGTGAGTAATACCTTGATGAGTTTGAGTCCGAGGGAGTCAGGTTGTGATAAATTGAGTTTGGGGGGCAAAATATATTTCATGCGTGGGTCTGAGTGAGCTGTACATTTTTATGCGGACCTATGGTGAGAACTAATGAACTTCTGCTGTGGTATTATGAACCGTATGTCGGCTCGCATTTAGACTTTCTTACTCACGCACATACTTCAGCAAACTAGCATTCAGAGGACAGCTCAATATTTATTTATCGAAGGCGTCAGCCACGAGCGAGTGCGGTGCCTCAACCTCCCTCCGAAACCCATTTCATAGGAACTCTTGATAAAAATATTTTGCAGGTAATTTCTCCCTACAAAACTGCCCCTACTGGACTGCAGCCACTGATATCTCGTATTGAAATGTATGAGACTAAAGGGTGCCTAGTGGAGCACTGATTATGCAAGATATTACTGTTAAAGAGAATTTATAATTTGGTCTAAAATGATTTATGTACGCTGACAGACCCATGAGTCGACATACACAGGCCTCATGGGTCCCCTGAGGTCAAGTTTTGAGTCAAGGCGCATTTGGGAATACGGGCCTCAGACTCAGACCAAGCCCTGGTTTGGCATATGAATGATTTCGGGTCACTAAATTTATAGTGAGTTAGAGCCAGAATGAGTTCGGTTGAGAAAAAAATTGTATTGAGCCCTAGTCCGAGTGAGTCCGCGTGAGGAAAATAGTGATGTGTGTTCGAGTGAGTTCTTGAGGCAAGATATATTTTATGGGTGAGTGCAAGTGTGTTCGACATTTTTTGCCGACTTATGGTCATAGTTATTCATTATCATCAGCCACAGCATCAACAAAGGGCATGTTACAGACACATAGGGGGCATCTCGCTTCTCTGGAGAACAATGAATAATGGCTTAGTGGGTACTTCCCTACTTTGCAAAATCATTCTGATTTATGCTGTAGCAGGTACCTTGCAATTCTACTTGTAGTAGTCATCCTGTAATACGACAGAAGGGGTCAGTTCCTTGGTCGTCGGCAGGATTTTCTCTTGGGGGGTGCAAACCAGTGTTGCATTGCGGCTGGGGGAGGGAAGGGGTAGCACTGGTGTAGCTTTTGTGTGGGCAAGTGCTTGTGAGGATTGAGGGGTGCAAGGCGCCTTTTGTACCGCCACAAGCCGACGCCCATGGCTAGTTTGTTCATGTTGGGTTAGTTATGCGCTCATGTGGGGAAGCACTGCAAAGAAGACACGACATAGTTTAACAGAGCAAGTGCAATAGTCTCCCTGAGAGAGCTTTCAATGGGCTCTAGCAGGGCCGCTCCTCGAGCTTTCGCTGTGACTGCACGGTGTAAGTGTTATGCACAAGCCTGGTGTTTTTCTCAGTAGCCTGATCTTTTTTAGTAGATGCAACTGCACACATGTCACTGAGCGCTTGTTCCTATTAGAAGTTATCAGTGGGCTCCCCCGCGTACTACTAACTGCCTGCTTCCTCCTTTTTGCTAGTTGGGCCAATTTTTACGCATTTACATTTTGTAAGTTAAGGCACTGGTACGTACAAGGTTTGATTGCTGGGCATGGAGAAACCTTTCTTTATTTTTGTTTTTCTCCCTCCAGAGCAACCCTATCGATTCTGAGTAGTGTTGAAAGCTGGGCAAGTAGGTAAACAGCACGAAAAACGAAGGCAGAAGAATCACTTTATTAGTTCTTGTTGTATAGGCCCTTTCTGTATATACTGGATGCCCAAGTAGTATGTTCACAACTATGAAAGGAAGAACTACAATATGATATGGGTGAATAACATCAGTTTTATGTGTGATATTACAGCGGATTACGTGCAGTCCATATGTTAATCAAGTTGCACTTTATTTGTGTGTCCCCGTGTTGACTCACTTTATTGAGATACAGTAATAGTTGTGCAATTCCACCATTTTCACTCCATATTTACATCTCCAGACATTACCCTGAAGTGTCTCTCGCAAGCCTGATTGAAAATTTCGGGTAATCCCAGGAAGTGTTGAGATGCTGTGCCATCCAGGAAGCATTTTACGAAAAAAATTTCTCGAACAGGTTGATTCTAGGACATTCTACAAGAAATTGAACCGTCCTGTTATGAAGCCCTATAGAGTTGAGCTTCACCGCCAGAACATTCATTTCCCTCTTACGCTTGCGTAATCATTGCTCTTTCTTGGCTCATCAGGGAAAACTACCATGTGCAAGCCACAATGGGCATTGAAAGTAGATACCTCAATTTCGTTGCACATTATGTTAATAAAAACTAAAAACTTGAAAAACTGGGAGAAGCAAGAAGAGACACACTGTGTGGCTCCTTGCACTTCTATCTTCATCATGAATTACCGGCATGTTCAAGTCTCCACACTTTATAACGTCATGTTTGATTCTTTTGTGGTTAGTACAGCTCAGTTTTGGGCTTACACTCAAACTTCCCGTGTCTTTCTAGTCTTTTTTGGGGTGAAAGTGGACATTTTTTTTTGTTATATCTATCCTTTTTGTTCTAAATATTCTTTCCTGGTGTGCAGCCCACACAACGCATCCAGGTACGCCTACCCCGCCAGCAACTTATGGTTCTGCGGTTGCCGCTGACGACAACCCTGGGGGAGCTCCGCCAGAACGTCTGCACGGAGAAGAACCTGGATCCCCAAGGGTACCAACTAGTACGGCCGGGCATCCCCACTCGGCCCCTGGACCTCGGCTGTACCCTGCAAGAGTACGGAGCCTCCGAGGTTACCCTGCTTTCCAACCGCAGTACGTTCCCCATTCTTGTCTGTCTAGGAAACTCTCCACCGAGTATTGGTAGTTAGACATCTTTTCCTTTTAACTATAGTGAAATCTTGATACCGTTTTTCACAGGAAGCAGAAATAAAACATTTGTGTAAAAATTGTTTTAACCAAAAATGTTGGCCAGAAGTATTGTTGGTTGAAAGCAAACAGAAAAACGAATTGGGCAGACAAAGGTAAATTAAGCACTGTATCAGCAGGATTCCACAGTACTGACGACAATTGTCATGGAATTTAGAAAGAATATGTCTCGTTTTTTTCATTTGTTTTACTTTTTTTTCAATGCAGCTCTTATGAATTCAACATGAGATTACATAGCGAGTAGTTACTTTGTGGCTATATATCTGTAGTAGAAAGAAGGGATATACTTCGAGGGGCTCATTTATGTGTTAGGCATAACCAGTGAAACCCACTGATAAATGATTGAAGCATAGGGGACAATTTTTGTACTTCTAAGTGTAGTGTGGTTATGGTGAACATGATATAAATGCAAAAAAATTAAAGTGTACAAAAAGAAACCTTGCCATCCAGAGGAACTAAACCTCTCACTTTTGGATAACACATCCAATGCTCTTCCAATTAAGCTACGTCAGAAGACTCTTCCCTGTCTACTTCTTTTAATTATTGGGTACAGTCGAACCACACTACATTGAAACTGACGATGCACTGAAAAAATTCTTGAAAGCAAAAATTTGGTTGCTGTGAAATAAGAAAATATATAGCCGACCTGAGCTAACTAAAAAAAGTAACTTTTATTCTCAAATTTCAAAAAGTGTCGGCTGCTTCCTGTTCTTTCCCAGCAGTGTCATGACGCAATTCTCACCCTTGCATAATAGCGACGATATGGTGAAAAGCACGCTGAAACAATGGCTATAACGGCTTTCGTGAATGAATCTAACAGTTGTGCTAGCACTGTAACACCACTAGCTGTCTGCAATCAAAGTACACCCGACAATGCCGACATGGAGGAGTGGTATCAGCCACCACCCCCGGCTGGCTGATTTTGTTAAAAACGCGGAAGAACAGCTGCTCTGATTAGTAACCACATGAGCCAACCACGAAAAGAACCAAAAGCATTGCATCGGAAAAGGCATCGTTCCACGATTGCACCCAGCAGCCGCGGGAAGGAAAATATGAACTGAGTGAATAAGCTTCAGCTTTGGATGGTCTACGGCTCAGAAGCAGGCCAGTGGCAAAAGCAGGGCAGTCTCATTGCCATCGCTATCGAGCAATGTTGGCCTCCATGCTTGGTAAACAGTGGCGGTTTCTGGTACCTGCTACCAATGCGTGTTTTAGACTTTGTTGATGTATTTTCACATTCTGAAAATGCATCAAAATGTTCAAGATTGTGTTTACTGCATGGCATCAATTATCTGAGCCTGGAATCGCATCGTCAAATTTCGTGAAGCAGAACGGCAAAAGAAAAAGTGTTTGTTAGGGCGAGAATATTTATGCGTTGACTCTTGACAGCCTCTCCAGAATATAAGAAGCTATTATTTCCCTGGAACAGTGAGTTATCGAGATTGAGAATAATGGAAGTGGCCATAACCAAACTTCGCTGCCGAGTTACCTCCCTCAACTCTTACCTGCATAGAACAAGTCGAGCCCTGTGTCCTCTGTGTCTCTTCTGTAAAGAGGAGGAAACAATTAGTCATTGCTTTCTACCCTGTAACCGGTACACATCATCGAGGAGAAGATTCATAGCACCACCTCTTCGAAACTTGGGTATGGAAATATCCGAATCGGTCGTTTTTTCTTTTGGTGCCTCTACGCTAGGCTACAATCACAGGGATGTTTACTACGTTATGGAGGAATTTATCAGTCAGGTTAAAGAAAATATCGAGCTGAATTATTCTTCCTTTTAAACATTTCAGTACTAATATTCGGTAATTAAGTTTGTTGTATTAACCATTTCTTGTTATACTAGAAGGATTGTGAAAAAAAAACTGAAAAAAAAAATTACCTAACACTCGGCCAATCCCCTGTATTGGGTAAGAGCCATGAGAAGAAGAAGAAGGCTGCTACCGACTGCTTACTGGGAACCGAGTATTTTTTATTGGAGTGGAAATTTCGTTGTTCGTTTGTTGTACCATGGTTTGACTGAACGTATAATTCCTGGAGTGTCAGCCAGCAGCACTCATAGTCGATGTGAAGAGTGTGAAACATTCTGTTTGCTGCGCCATGTGGCATGCGATTTTTTTGCAAGGTGTCAGCAGGCCAATAAACCTTTGCATGCTAGTTGAGGCAGACAGGATGAAGCTGTCACTACAAAAGCACAAAAGAAGGGGAATCGTTAGAGGTCCTGGTTTCGTTGTTACACACTACAGATACCCGATAACAAATAAAACCAAGTGACAGTTAAGTAAAGTAAAGCATTGTGGGCATTATTTGTTGTTTTCAAGTGTAGCATAGTTATTATGACCTTAATTTAGAGGAATCAAAGTGTACCCAGAAGTACCCTCGATTTCCATCGGTGTGTTAATGAGGATTAACAGACAATAATGCTGAATAAGGAATAGGGGGTGTTGTTAGAGGTAATTGTAATGTAAATGTGAAGAAAAAAAAAAGTGGCTGAAAAGATAACTTCCCACTGGCAGGATCCGAACCTGTGAACTTCGAATATGGTGGTATGCAAGGGATTATTGGCTAGCTGTCATCTTGTAGTAAGGTCACGTAGTACGAGACACCAAACGGGCAAGAAGTGTTCCACACTCGCAGTAAAGGCAATAGGTGGTACTGACGGATGCTGCCTTGTTTAAAGGCACATATATAAAGTGGACGGAGAGATGACCATTATCGTAGCTCAGTGGTATAGCAGCGGGCACGTTATTCGAAGGTCGCAGGTTCGGATTCTGCCGGTGGCAAGTTATTTTTTCGTCAATTTTTCTTTCTTCACATTTACATTACAATCGCTTCTAATAACATTCTCTATACTTTCCCTGGCATCATTGTCTGTTAGTTTTCAAAAATATTGTGTCTAACAAAGAAAACGAGGCCTTAAATTTACTCTTCGCATCAGTATGTAGTTCAGTATGGAATGATGATTCTTTCTATTTGCAGCACTGGCAAACAACATTCAAAACTCCACAGCAGACATCATGAGCTACTCTCTAAACCAGGAGAACAAGAGAGGAAGCCAAGTCTTCCCACATCATTCCGGTAGCAAAGGGGTGAGTTAAGTTGTTAAATGAAATTAACAGAACATATGTTGCCGATTTGCATGTTGTGGTGGTATTTGGACTTGTTAGTCAGTATATGCATAATGTACTTAAACCTAAAAAAGTAACCATGTGCACGAGTTTGTAAGTTGCTATGTATCACGAAAAATAGCACCACAACAGAACATTTAATGGAAACAAAGGCATAGTCCTTTATTTTATTTATTTATTTTATTTATTTAATACTGTAAGCCTTTCTCAGGCTCATACAGGGTGGGCGAGCAATTATACACAGTCGCGTACAACCCAGGCAATATCGCACATAGCAGAAGAAACAGAATCACAAGATGATGGTGAAAATAAAACTTGAACGATGAAAGCAATTGTACAAAATTATGGACAGGTCACAAAACATCGAGGTATCAGCAGGGGGTACTGTGATCAGTGTGTTTGGAAGCGCTCACAAACATAAAAAAAAAAAGTTGCTTTCCTGCTTGTTGTTGCACTCTATTGTAGTTTCTTTGCTATGTGTAGGGGAGTCAGTTGAAAGGATACTAAACGCAGATAGCAATTTATGTTAGAATGAAAGGTCAATGCTTTAGAGTGTCTGAAACATCAGTGTTATACTCAGCAGCACTTAAGCAATAAAAGGTAACATTTCAAGAGTCCACATTTACTTATTAGTTCGCTTTAGTGTCTCTTCATCTTATTTTTTTTTTTAGTAGCTAGGACACAATTTCTGCCACCAGTGGGACATTCTGGAGCACAAGCCCAATGATGTGATAGGGCCTCAATATAAATAATTGTATGTACTCAAACTACCAATGACAGAGAAGACCACTGCAGTGCATACAAGGCAGAAGAAAATGCAATTGCTGTATTTCAATCTGGTTGATGCAAAAAATAACTTCTTTACGTTAAGCTTGTGAACAATGCAAGTTCCATTTTCACCGGGCTATGCTACATTAATGTTGTCTGCTCCGTTGCGCTGACTGTCTGACAGTAAAGTAAGTAAATGGCGGGAAAGGCGACGTCAGAAGGCCCTCCTCGGAAGGGCTCAAGTGTAATTGGGCTAACGGTATGTGAGCCATTAAGATTGGATTTTCTTTTGAACCTAATTTCCAACTTGATGTCCATGAATACTATAGTGTTCTTATTTTTATTTATTATGCTTTATTTAAGCTCCACGTGCCATTCCATTTATTTATTTATTTATTTATTGTACCCTCTGGGCCCGAGGGCATTACAGAGGGGAGTGGAGATATACATAACATAAGCAATGTAAAACAGCAAAGAAAAAAACTCACAGCAGATAAAAAAGTGAAATAAAGTAGGCATAAATGACAACAATTTATAAGGAAAAACGTATACTAACAATAACCTTATATATACACACATATATACTACATATATACAAACATATATATATACACACAAACATGTAGAAAAGATTGATAGTTTTACGAAACATATCTTTATCAGTTATATAAGCGATATCATGGGGAAGATTATTCCAACTGACACAAGTTCTGGGTATGAATGAGTCATGAAAACATTTGGTGTGACATGAAAACATTTAGTGTAGCAGTTTATACATGCCTGTTTTCTTTGTTTCTATGCGTGCGATCATTGTGTATATAGGCTTGCAGACAAGCTTTGTTTGCTTCAGAGTGGGCGACAGTTTATTCAAAGTTGGCGACAGTTTCCTATGGCAAAAAGCAGCTTTTATAATGCTTTATTTAAACATCCCTGTTTTTGCGCTGCAGAGCTTGACTGGTTCGAGTAGCGACGGTGCCAGCAGCAGAGGAACGTCGCCCACGCGAAGTGAGCTACCAACCGTATTTGCTCGACCCCCGAGCAAGAAGCGACCGGCGCCACCTCCGCCGCTGCCGGCATCCCCGCCGCCTACGATTCCTGAGCAGGAGGGCGACACCACGACGCTCCCAGTTAAAGGAGGCCGGCGCGAAGGTGCGGGCCACTCTCGTCAAAGCTCGGACTCCAGTGGTTATCATGAGGCGTCGGTGTTGAGCGACCTGCCAGACACGCCTTCACCTGAGGCAGTGCAGGGGAGGCCTAACTGCAGTGAGTATAGAAAAGGAGGCTGTAGTTGTCACAGTGCAATTGTAACTACAGACAGTGTTCCAGATAAGTAATGCTCGTCCGAATGTGTGTGTGCACAGGGGGGTGGCCGCCTTCCCTAATCACCTAAGAGGGAGGGGGGGATGGGACAAAGTCAGCTTTTTACATTGGCATAATACTGTCAAGTCACCTCAGAGGTCCAGGCGGAGTTTATTTGTCGTAGAGCAACAGGGCTTTCGGTTAAATGAGTCGTTAAGCTCACTCTTGAAAAAAAAACAGCATGCAAATTTTTATTTTCATGACCTGTGCCACTGGCCTTGATTTTCACCCACTACTATGGGTGGCATTATCCCCTCTTCCTGAAATAGGGCATCGCCTGAATGCTGAAGGAAAGGCTGCACTTCGTAGTCTACTAACATTATGTACTCTCGTACACGAATCACAATGGAAAAGAGAGATTGTGTTTCATCATGCATGCTCAATGTCATGACACGCACTGATGTTACTTCTTTTCCCCATGCCATCTCCCCCTGTGTAGCTTTCAGTGCCCTCACCCAGACGGAAGGAGAGAGAAAGAGCTTAAACGGTGTGACAAGTGCCTGTCTCTGCTCGTTCATCGTGGATTCGAGAAATGTTTTGCAGCAATTGATGTGTGAGGCAATGAGCTGTCATACTGAGCTAATTCAATTATTGCTTCGAAAAGTGGTTCATGTCCAATTTAAAAGTGCAAGGTGGCTCACATATGCCATTTTATTGCACAGATCTCAGGCAAGAAAGTCCGTCACGCACTACAGGGATGGCAGCAGCAGTGCACCGACGAAGCGCTCCAGTGGAGACTGGCAGCAGGGCAGTGCGGCCTCAGAGCACCATCTCGGAGGCCGGAACCATAGGACACGCGAAGAAGCGCAAAGCACCTCCACCGCCTCCACTGGCACTGAACACGCCTGCTTCTACACAATCGCCAGCAGAAGCGACTGAGCCAACTAACACACAACCTGGTAAGCATCAGGCCCAGTTTTTAATACCCTCGGCAGCAGTTTCGGTCACCAACATTTCACAATCGACACGAAGAAACAGTGGGACAGGTGAAAGTACAAAGGTCATCCAATTCAGCTCAGCTATTCGTTGTTCTGTTTCAGACTGCTGCTGGGCAGAGGCACAGACCTTCTGTACTCAAAAAATTTTCATTAATCCTGTTAAGAGATAGTGAAGATCATTTGTAAATCATTTTACATTCATACGGTTCAATGGGGATATAATGAACCTAAGTTTGACAAAATTTGCTATGAAATGAACAGTTCACAATTCCTTAGCCTTTTTGAAAAACCACGTTTTCTTTTGCAATTCAGTCAAGTACCTTTGTGCCATAGCTTCAACTTTATGAAGTACTGACGGATTGTGTGCACCCACCTGTTTCCTCTGTGATAAATGAAAGATTGGTGAACGGTTGAGATAAAATTGTTTTTTGCGGGTGGCCTTTCGTATAGGAGCATTGCCTGTACATGGCAGCAAATACCATCAAGCGAACAGAACGAGATTCATCGCCATGCTGCCACTTTTTTTGCATGGAAGTATAAACTGTGCCCCTCAACTCTTGGTGTACATGGCGCTACAGTGTGCCTTTCAGATGCGAAGGCCAGCCCACCACTGATTATCACACTCAATTCCCATTCTAAGAGCACGCCCGCGCTCAGTTAAAAAATGCACCCACACACAAAAAAAGGACATTGGTTCAATACAACTAGCAAGGGTGTCACATGCAGACTAATATGCAGTAGAATCTCGATGATACGATTACGGTTGATGCGAATTTCGCAATGATACGAATTTTAAGGGTATTTTGGATGGGCTACATTATATAAAATACACCATGATTCAGTGTTATATGAATGGTTTCCGCAGCCACCGTGAATGATAAGAATGTGCGATTGACCGCAGCATTCCAGCGGCGCAACGTGGCAAAAACACGCCGCGAGGTCGGCGCGAGAAAATCGGTCCGAGACCAATTTTCCCGCCACGCGATAGCATAGTATCGCCTTTTCACTTCACGGCTTTAGCTTCACCGGCTGCTCTATCTCTCAAACCACATGATGTCAACAACCAGCCGCAAATCAACATGGCGGTGAAGGCATCGCCGGTGGGTCGCATCGGCGCTATCGCGAACTACCCACGCGGCACGTCAAAGCTCACGGCCTTGACAAGGACGTGGTCGTCGAGAGCCTGGTTTAGATTACGATCACTAACACCAGAAGTAGAAGAAGGTGCCGTCGAGAGCCTGGTTTGGATTACGATTACTAACATTGGAAGTAGAAGAAGGTGCAGCAGCAGCGAGTCGGCTTGCCCGAACCTGTCTTGCTTTTGCACTGCCGGCTGAATCAGTCACCACTGCTGTGTCCGCTTGTGTCATTTCAGCTGGCTTGCCTTCTGAAGTAATGTTAGTAAAGGTGTAAATTGTTTCTTTTCAGTGCCTTGTATGCATAATTATAACTCAGTACAAACTTCAGTGATCAGGAACCGGGCAAGATGGAATGAATTTTCAAGCAGTGATGGCGGCGGTGGGAGTGGCATGTATACAAGGGGCAGAACAAATGTGAAAACGTTTTCGGCGGGTGCAAACGTGGTTTTCCGGCTGCGCTGGCATTTTCACTTCAATTCTCCAATGCGAATTCTCCAGGACTCATATTTTTCTGTGCCGTCTTCGCGGCACGGTTTTCCGGCTGGTTACACGGGGAAGCGAGTGAATTCCCAATGAGTTAGGCTGCTTTCCCCGGCTCTGATGTCAACTGTGAACGCGCTGCGCCATCAGTATGAGCGAGGAAACCGCGGCATTTAATTAAGAGACGGTGATGGCAGGAAGGTTCAAAATAACATCACAAACTTTTTTTCAGTAAGGTGTAGTTGCCAATGAACTTGTTGTTCATTATCTTTATCAGCTTTAAAGGGCCACTCACCAGGCCCCGTACCGAATTCTAGTTAGACAGTGGAAGTTGTTGGGTGTTCGATGAGGAACACTTTGCAACAAAAAGTTTTCGAATCGGTTCATTACGAGTGGAGAAAACAGGTTTTTTAAAGCGGCACGAAACGAGGGTGAGAGGAGACGAGCTCGACACCCTTGCCGCTCCTCCGCGTAGCCTTTGCAAGCCAAACCTCTTCCCGACCCTCTACGGCATCCGACCAAGAGTTGACGTTTGCATGACGTGCCCGAAAAAGCCAAACCCCCGTGCACGCGAGCGGCGTTGCTTTGTTGACCAGCGTTATTTTGTGGTCTTCTGCCTGTTTCTGTGGGATTGTTTGGAAACGCTGGCTTAGACGCGGTAGAGTAGATGAGCACAATGAGTGCGCAAACGCGTAGGAGCGTTCCATAGCGGTCGTCAGCTCAATGCGCTGACCGCGGAAACCCGAACGCATGTGAAACACTGGCACATTAGCCCCACATCTCGTAGCATTTCACGGCAAAAAATGTAAGAAAAATATGTACAATTTTTTATTGCGTCTCATTATTTATTTCAAGTTTTATTCATCTCTTAAAGCAACAAATACATAAACTACGCATGTTGTGTTAAATAATTTTTGCCATGTCACGTGGTATACTGTTGACAACGTCAGAGCAGAGTCGTCTACGTAGAGGACCAACGTGACCGCAGTGCTGTGTACGTAGGCCATTCCCACGCCCACGTCATGCCCTCATTCTCTACGCGTGCGCAGGTAGAGGGGAGGGCGAGCAGCTTTCATCTTGAAATTTGACCCATTTCCACGGCGCATAATGTTGAAAATTTTTGCAGACGTGATCTACGCCGTCTACGCATTGCGTAGACGTCTACGCATTGCGCTTGTCAGCTCAAACTTGTCAAACCTGGTCAGTGGCCCTTTACGTTGTTTGTGGTTCATGCGAATTCGGGCTAATACGAATATTTTACGCCCCCCCCCCCTCCGAATTCGTATTTTCGAGATTCTACTGTATGTGGTGCTACAGTGTGCCTTTCCATTGCAAAGGCCAGCCCACCACTGATTATGACACACGATCCATAATTCTAAAAGCATGCCCGCACTTAGTTGGTTCAATACAACTAGCAAGGGTGTCACATGCAGACTAATATTTATTTATTTATTTATTTATTTCACAATACTGCAGGCCAGCATGGCCCAGGCAGGAGTGGAATTACAGAAAAAAAAGAATACAGAAATCAGTGACAACAATACCGGCAGCGCAAGCAATATGTATCACAACACTCGTAGCATAACAGTTTAACAGCAATATGACAGCAATATAACAGTTTATAACGCAGCATAACAGCAATATAACAGTTTTAATGATTCAATATTCAATACAACACAAATATTGCTCAAGGACCTCGTCAAAATCGTCTGCCTCGCAAACGAACTTAGGTAGACTGTTCCAATCCGAGACAGTGCGGGGGAAAAAACTCTGTTTGAATGCCTCTGTTTTGGCAAAAATGTGTTGTAGGGTGTGTTTGTGAGTGTTGCGCGTAGTTCTCGCTGTAGTGGTCTTTAAATATGAAGGTGCAGACATACCAAGTTTTCCGTTAAAAATATTGCGCAAGAATTTAAGTCGACTGATTTTTCTGCGGACAGCCAAAGTGGGGATGTTATTAGCATTCATGAGTTGAGTTGGTGAATCTAGTCTTTTGTACTTATTGAATATAAATCTGATGGCTTTCTTTTGTAGCGCTTCTAAGCTCTGTATATGCAGTAGAATCTCGATGATACGATTACGGTTGATGCGAATTTCGCAAAAACGCACACAAAAAAAAGGACATTAGTTCAATACAACTAGCAAAAGGGTCACAGGCGGACTAATATACATCTATTCAATCATTTCAAATACAGTAGACTCTCAGTTAACGAAACCTGAAGGGACCGGGAAAATATGTTCTATTGAACAGGAGTTCCGTTTACTGAGAGGTGAACATGGGTGCAGAGTACAAGCCCGAAACCAAGCATCGCAGAGGCAATAGTTCCGTTTAATCAGTAGTTTTATTTTACAGATTTCCGTTTACTGTAAGTCTACTGTACTTCAAAATTTTCAAAAATTGAAATTCATATCATAGTGAATTTGAATGCACTAATATTCCCTCGAATATTACTGTATTACTGCACAACCCGAACATTTTGATTCATCAACCTAGCCAAAAGACACGCTTTATTATTGCTATGGAATGGAATGAAAAAACTTTATTATTGCTATCTCATAAAATTATTCGATTTGAGTCGCATTCACACTTCAATATTCGAATTCTCTTTGCAGCCGAAATTTCGGTATTTGCACAGCTCTACAAAGCAGCATCAGTGTCACCACATTGGCCCAATGAGATACATGCCACACCTGTACATGGACCGGCACTGGGGTCATGACGCAGCATCACTGCACATAAACTCCTGTTGCAAACTTGTGTGTTCCTAAGGTGCAGCAAGCATCCCAGCTCAGTGCGAGTCTGTTTTGGGAATCCTGAGCATTGCAAGACCCACATGTATTCATCTGAAAGGCACTTCCAGGGTTGTGCTCTTAATGTTCAACTTATTTTGTCATCACTGAGCTGGTCAGCAACAAAGCAGCCATCCATCATGATGCAGCTTGTAGTTCAGATGCACATGCAGGCTGTGGTAAAATGACTGATCGTCCTCAAGACCTTCTGCCACGTTTGTGACACAGTGCATACGTTTCACTGAGTCACAGTGAAACTACTGATTGTTGTTGCTATCGTTGCAATCACAGATGATGACCACGCCATTCTTGAGGCATTTGTGGGGCAAAGCTGCACAAAGTCAAAGCAAAACTACTACTTGAAAAATACTGCAAAGGAATCTGGTTACTGTCATCTGGCTCAATAAGACTCGCATTAGTGTTCATCCCAAAATAATGTAACACTTCATTCTTTTTTGGTGTGTCTTCTCTTATCAGTAGGTTTATTTGTAGCGCACATACACAAAAAGGCAAAATAAAGTGTCATGAATGTGTGGAAGGAAACATACTAAAAAATGTGCTACCAACCAGCCGGCATCGCATTTCCTCATGTCTTCCATTTTTGTGCATGTATGCAAGTTTTAAGTAGCCTGGGGTCTGCATTGAAATTCACACATTGACTGTGCTTATTGACTGCTTTAATTGGTACAAGGTGATGGGTTGTTAAGGCATATGTGTACAAAAGCAGGTGTTCCACGTGTCAATTTAACAGCTACACTTAACTTTATTGCTGCAGCATTAATATTAGTGTAGAACAGCACTTGTAAAACACTTTTGTTCCACACCAATTCATATAGGTATGCATTGTAGCGAGGTACTGACCGACAAATATTATTTTTTCAATCTTGTCAATCCTTTAAATGTTCGATGCACAACAGGTCATTGTTCCTTCATGTTGTAATGAGGTATATTCTAATATTGACTGCTTCTGTGTTTTCTCGACTCGCAGCTGCCAACCCTGACGTATCGGAGAGACTACTTGCAGAGCCATCCCAGCCTTCTGTCGACGAGAAAGGTGAACAGCCGTCTTTCAGGGAGATCAGTCTTGTGCCCCCACCGTCTCCTTTCTCGGCATCTCCGGCACAAAACCAGCAGACCAGGACGACTACTAACCAAGGCCCCACCCCCAAACCACGTCTTCTAACCATTCCACTCTGGCAACCTGCCCCAGAAGGTTCACTCACTTCACTGGTGTTGGCTTTTGTGGGCTTGTGCATGTGTCTGCCGCTTTCATTTCCTTTTCTTCCACAAAACATTGCATGCTTGTGTGATTTTCTTGTCCTTGTTTTGCCTGCATGTTGCCTGTGAGTCTATGCACTGTTGATAAGCAACAGCCGTGTTCTGAGAATGGGCATCTTGCTTCGCCACCTATACATCAGCTTCAACTTGTGATTTTTTTTATGATGATTGAATGATGTCTCAAAAGCTGGTTTCCAGTTGTCATAGCTGATTTTTGCATGGATCTGGTTTTCCAGCCCTGAATTGCCTGACCTAGGTACGAATAGTGCCCAAACAAAATGTTTTACTCGGGACGTCTTCAATATTTGCAAGATAAAGTTTAGGAAAATTTAAATAATTGATGTGGCCAGCAAAATTTTACGGGCCTAGCAGCTACATGCAGCAAAAGAAAGCAAGGAATAGGCTAAATAAAAATTCACCTATAGATAATGGAATATGAATATCAAAGAAGTCTTGACAGCCAAGGTGGAAATTATCCCTTTTTTCTTTGTGGTCAAATGGTTTGCAATTATTTAGAAACAGTCTGTGGTAGGATTCAGGCAGTCACACTTCCTAGCATTAAAGAGCCGTTAAACCACCTCCGATATTTTTTTTAGGCATTTCAAGTAAACGCGTGCTTTGTGTGCAGAATGCTGTCACAATCAACGATGGCACGGGCGTCCCACAAATTCTAAGAAAACATCTTTGCTCTTCTCCGTGCCTTTCTGGCCTCCATGTGACGATGCACTGTTAAATCTGTGATTCATAGCGCTAGCCATAGGTCAATGGTCAAACAAAAACCTATGACTTCTGGTTAGTCTGCGAGCAGCTGTTTGTGCTCCTTGTTGTTGTGCATTGTGTTGTGGTGGTAGCGACTCCTCATCTTGCGCGGAGGTGCTTTGGCATAGCGTGTCAAAGTATGGATCCATGCTGTTTGCAATCCTTCGAAAGCGTGTGCGTAACAAATGGTCCATACTGACATGATTCATAGGAGCACAGGCCGTCACGGCAACAGCAGTTAGCCAACAAGCATGGAGCTGATGGAGTCGCGAGAACCGTAAGTAGACGATGTTTCGAACAGCGCGACAGCGATGAGGTTGGTGGGCAGGCAACATAGGAAGGGCACTCGGTGAGGAGGGCAAAACGGCTTCGGGAGAGGAGACCAGCGGAGTGTAGCGAAGGAAAAAGCGTAAAGAGCGATCGCTGTGTTTCGATCATCAAGCATGGCTAACTCCACTATTATGGCACCGTTACGAAAAGTTTTCATGGCTACATGTTCTTTACAGACACTTGTGCAACTTCCCTATTACAACTACATTTTGACCTCTGGGTGATTCAGGGACCCTTTAAAGATAGCACATACCAATCTGTGGGCAGCATGAAATGCCAAGGTGGTTCTCATCATTATCGCCAGAAACTATCGAAACATTCAAGGAGTAGCGTGTCCTAGCATTAAAGGTAGGACAAGCTAGTTTGTGGACGGCACAAAATGCAAGGTAGTACCACAATCATTGTTCTTGTGAGGTACTCTTTGGTCCCTGATGACTTGGCGGTGCAGGTGTCTGAATGGGCAGAGTTCACTGATTGAAGAAACGGCATAAGTGAAACACCTTGCGAAGTTTCACCTCATTGGAAAGCCTATAGATGTCACTGCATCTCACTGCATTTGTGGTCATTTCATCTAGATGACATTAAGGAATAGCAGCTAAGCATTGTATTCCTAATTCCCACATTTGCTTCCACGTAAGTTTATGTACACATATCTTTATTTATTGCATACATTATGTGCCTTCAAGGAGGGCATTTGATAACTTGGCAAATACAGTGAAACTTTGATTATATGTACCCCGGTTTCGCGACAACCCGCTTTTTACGGCGGATCGGTTTGGTCCTGTCAAAATTCCTGTAGTGATAATGTATTAAAAACCTTGGTTATACGATACAGTTTTTTGCCCACACCACATCTTGCAATGACTTTCCGATTCCGTCCTCATGTTTACTGGCATTGAACGTTGACCAAATACTCACGAGGGCAAAATATGAACTTGCGTTCTCCAAGTTTTGTGCTTAGAAAAGTAGAGATTGAGACAGTATGTCTTCTTAAAACGGAAAATATGTTCTCCTGGCAGTTGATGCACTTCTGCATACGCGTCGATCGTGTGTGTACACAGGGTCGTTATTTAGAGAGGCTCAGTAGCTTCAGCTGGCCGAAAAGCTCATTTTTGAAATCCTGATATTTTCTATGTTTTCGGTCCGTGGAACCTTTCCTGGTCGACGTACAGTTGATCTCCCGCCTTGTGTTGAGGCACTCACAGTCACAAGCTTGAGCACGCAAAAGAGCGCAACGCAGCTATTTCCACCGGGCAAAATCACTTTCACTTGGTGTCAACATTCATTACAACAATCGGCATCACTAGCACTTCAAAAGGCAACAAATCACCATGTGCACTTCTCAGTCGAGCATGAAGGCATTCTGCAACCCGTGGTCCGTCGTCATTATGTGATGGTGATGACACTGTGTCAAACCCTTCTGACGGGAGACTGTTGGCAACGTGGTTTCAGTTTCGTTTTCATATGCACATAATTTTTGTAATGAATTTATTAAGAGAAAGATGTGCGTTGCATTCGATCTTTTTAAAGTTGAGAATAAGGATTCACTTGCACCTGCTTCAACTAAGTAATTTGCCATGGGCAAGAATAATTTACGCTACCTTCCAAAGAAAAGACTAAGGTTGGGTCGTGGCCTTATTTAGGCGGTCTTTAGCCTCCCCCCCCCCCTTTTTTTTTGTGCAAAGCTGGGTGTCACTACCTGTATTCTTAATTTTTCGATTATACGACACTCAGATTATACCATGATTTTAAGTTGTCACATGAAAGTCTTATAATTGGGGTTCCACTGTATATACCATAGAGTTTCATACAAAAATGCCTAGAGTGGAATCTAGCGCTAGTGTCTACGCGGGCTCCTTCAGGGGCGCTATAGTGCCTAGAATATACTGGCTAGTGTGCGGAGCACGGGTGAGGTGATGGCCCCCGCCGCTGATGACTTCCGGCGGTGCCCGCTTGGTGCGCTGATGTGCGGGTGGGTGCGTCTGCGTTCAATGCGCGCGCTCTCCAAGTGCGGCGAAGCTCTCAGTAAGCCGAGCTGCACGAGGCCAACTGTGATTTTTTTTCGCATTTTCAGAGCGTTCTTTACAAAACGCTTTGTTATATAAGACCTACTTGAGCGTATTTTGCAATACCAAACGAAGATCCATTTGGGACGTACACCTCGCTGTCTACTACCAGCAAAAAAAAAAAAATCTCCTTGATAGTATACCGCCAAAGTGATTTTGAAAGTTTACTTTGCTAGAGCAAGAAATATCACAGAAGGTTCGAAAACACTTACCACATAGCCTGCACTCCATCAGAATGAGTGCGCACAAAGAATGACAGCAATACCAAGCAAAAACCAGACATTACTGCGGCATGTGAGATTCTGAAGTGCGTGGTTGCGCTGGGAAGCAGACGTTGAAACAGAATATATATATATATATATATATATATATATATATATACTGTTTTCAATGCATCATTCAAATGCTGGTATGCCAAAACAAGCCAACAAATTAATCCGTTTCTCATTTTGCATCCTGACTAAACAAACTTCTGTCAAAGCTGTATTTTACACCATTTTATAACGCTCTGTACCCATGAGTGTGGTCATTGGTAAGTGTTTGAATTTGATCTAAGGATACCTGGAAATAATAAAAATGATAAAAACAACAATTCAGTGAAGTTTGTAATACTGCAGGCATCAAACATTTATTCACAGAACATTCAACGCAATAGAACAAACCAGGCACTACAGAATGGGCTCAAACGAGAATTCTACGCACTTCACGCTAGTGGCAGCGGCGTAACTTGAGCAGTTTTTGTCGTTGCCTTTGCCCTTCTCTTTCCTTGTTGAGGCCCTTAACAAAAAATCTGAACCGTAATAAGACATACAACTTCACCACTTCAGAGAGATTTTCTTTTTCATGGCTAGAGCAGCCAAGCTGCGGCAATGAGACTGACCGCAGGCACCTTGCAAAATGGAGCAAACTCTCTTCATGAAGAATGTTTTTGCTAAAGAAGACAGTGAATTCGTCCTCAATCAGCTTAACTGCTGTGGACAGAACAGAACTAGGATAAACAAGCCCGCCATTGTCAAAATGAGCCGTGAAGTGAGAGCTCTCATCCATGCTTGCATCGCTTGGGGTTACACAAAGGCAAGACGCACATTGTGGACATGCGTTTTTTGCGATTGTTTTTCTTGTCACTTAGCCAGAAGCATAATAAATCAAGGCAGCGTTGCTTTTCCTTCCTACATAGCCGGCATGATCATGTTTGAACAGAACACTGTCAATGGCCTCCTCAACTTCATCAACCTTTCCATGGTCAAATAAGTCATCAATAATGTTCAAAAGTGGTGCTGCCTTGGCATTAAGCTCTGATGTAGGTGCTTCGCTCAACAGTGCTTTTATAACATCTGGTGAGCAGTTTGTTCCTCTCGGTGATTTTGCCAGGTTATAAAATGACATTAGGTTAACAGTCACGAGAAACTGTGACACGGTAGGATGGTCATTACAACCTGACGCCAGTCTTATGATGCAAAAAAGGTTTTCCAGTTTGTCTTGACTTAGACGTGACGTGAAGAGGTAGTTGTAGCCAACAGTGGAACTAAGATAAGATAGCAAGTCTAACGTACTTCTGATTGTAACCCTCAGTCCACAGGCTGGGGGGTCCGCCAGCTCGACATTTCGCTTCTGTTGTTTAGGTGCCGGTTCTTGGTCGCAAATGTTTCTCACCTTTCGTTTCACCGCCTTTTTAGGTACAAGATGTGTCGGATAATCTTCGAAGACCGTAGGGACAGCATCGGGCTTCAGACGTGGCTTGTCTCGGGCGATTTCGTTGACGACACCGTTCACCGTAGTCTGAAAATATCGTTCGATGTAGCCACTCTCAAAATGTCTTTCACACACGACAGCCTTCGACGTCAGTCTCCTGTCTGCCCTCTTGATTTTGCTCTCCCATTCTGCAAGCCGTGCTGGGTCCGTCGGTGCGGTAAACAGACACCTTTTCCTCGTTCGAACGATATCCGCTCCGGCACAGCGGCACAAAACACGTCCTTTCTTTGCATTGCCGCTTAGCCTTCAACATCTCAGGACGTTGCTGCCCACATTTTGCGACGACAAACTTGACACTACAACAGGTCGAACACTGACAGCTGTCAAACGCTGAGCAAAGCATGGGACGACAGGAGCTTGGCGGCTCTCATGCACCCACTCGTCCGGCAGCGCCACTTGCGGCCACTGCGCGCAGTCATCACGTGCGGGGCCACCCTCTCTCGTACGGAATGCGCGCGCTCCGCACACTAGCCAGTATATTCTAGGCACTATAGCGGCGCTTGTACCCGCATGGCAATGATGGCAAGTACAGGCTCCGGATCTGCTTCGGATAGATAACGTTCTTGAGACGCTTTTTTTCCAAGTGGAAAACAAAATGATATGAAGTTATAATAAATTGAATCTCGCTTCATCCTTTTGTACGCAAACATTATTGCAAAAATTTTTTGTGACCCTGGCGTAGAAGTAAAATATGGACAAATTTAACCATCAGGGTATGCATCGCTCTGCTATTGCGTTCGAGATCTGGCATCAAGATTTAGTCAATTATTTTTTTACAACACTTGAAAAGAAATGTGGTTGCTTTTCTCTCAAAAGTACGCATTATCTATTTATGCAAATAAAAGTACAGTATTAAGTGAGAAACGCTTATCGTTTCGTCTTCTGCGATGCTAGGTGCGTCTGTCCCAGTGGTTTGCCCCCAACTCACCTCTGGTTTTGTTGTGAAGTCGAGTCAGCGGAGCGTGATGGTGCGTCTACTTAGCTTCATCGCTTTGCAGTAGATTTAAAACGAGTTTAGGCAAGACGCGCTCGTGAAAAGCATGAACGCGAGGCATTACTGTGCACTGGCATGAGATGCTACATCTAGGCACAGCAGTGAGTGGACTACGCTTTGTTTAAACTGCCAAATGCGACTCGCAAAGTTCCAACGTCGCAGCGAATCAGCAGATCTAGTGGTCATCAGCCTCTACGAGCAACAAAGGCACTGCTTCAGCTTGTTTTACCACACCCCACTACCTGCGCTCCGTGAAGAACGAAACTGAAACTGTAGCAAAAGGTCTGTAGACATTTCACTAGCTAACCCTATCCAATCCGAAGCCTGTACTTCCCATAATTCTCATGGGGGTACACAATCGCAGCGCCAGATTTCTCTCTAGGTATTATTGTATGAAACGCAATGGTATATACATACACAGTGGAACCCCAATTATGCTATATACACGTACTATAGTGAAACTATTATATACTATAGTGGAACACCAAATATAGTATATAATGGATGCAAAACAGATGCATGCACAGACTAAGCTTGCCTTCCAGACTGAATTACTTTGTAATTCAGTCTGGAATTACAAAGTAATTCCAGACTGAATTTGGCGCACTCTCTAACAAAAAACATCAGTTGCATCACATCTATACTCTCTACATACTTGAAAGATTCGTAGCAATTTAGTCTTCAGTCATCCTGCTGTTTTACCAGCCTTGCTGTTGTTAGCTGTAGTAGCTCTATATTGCCACTACACGGTTGAGACTTCCTGTTTTAAATGAAAGCGTGACAACTTATCACCTAATAATGTCATTTTTTTTTTTACTTTCTGGAACCTTTGTTACGACTTTGCTGATCTCTGCTACAAATGTAGGCACAGTGTTTTACCTGCATAATATTAACTGTGCATGATAATTATAACTGTTTGCTGTGCTTTGCTTCATGTAGCTTTTCAATGTTGGTGGCTTTATAGCACATGTAGTGTAATTGTAGTTATTTGTATTTTATATATTTAACAGAAATTATCACAACATAAGGCTTATACATAGTATTGTTTCAAGGCTATATTGTTTTTGGTGTTCTGTGGATATTTTGTTGTGACGCGAAGCAGTTACATACCGTATTTACTCGATTCTACCGCGCCCTCGATTGTAACGCGCACCCGATTTCCACCGCGAAAAAAAAAAAAAAAACGTAAGACATCGATTGCAACGCGCACCCATTTTTCTCGCTGGCCCGCACGATCACACCACTCGAAAAAACGACTCCTTTCTTGAGCGTCTTCTATTTAAATATGAGGTACGGGCGAAGCTTGTGCTCATCTGACGTGTAACAGAGCATTGCCGTCACTATAGTTTTACCGTGGACCGATGTCAGCACATGAACTTGCTTCGCCCCCTTCTTCTCGACGGTTGTAGTGCCAGGCATGTCGAAGTAAAGAGGTGTCTGATCGGCATTCCCGATTTGCCCAAGCAGGTAGCCGTTGTTGCGCCGCAAGTTTAGGACGAACGTCTGAAAACTGTGAAGCTTTTTATTCGTATTCCTCCGCAAAACTTTTCGCATATGCATGTTCCCCTTCAGAGGGGAAAGCCTTTCCTCTTCATAAAGTTAGTTAGCCAGCACCTGCTCGCTTTAAACTGGCTCCGCATTAGACCTTTTTCTAAGACTAATTGCATAGCCCGCACTTGGAGCAGTTCTGTCGTCACCGGCCGCTGTGCCGCTCGCTGCTCAAGCACATACTCGCCGAGCAGCTCTTTAATTTGCGGAAACCGACCCTGCTATGGTCCACTGAAGCCTTTGCGTGAAGCTTTGCTGTCGACAATCTTCTGCTTTTGTTTCCGCCGGTCCCGCACGCACGTTTCGGGAACTCCGAACGACCGCGATGCGGCCCAATTTCCGTCTGTTTCTGCACACGCGATGACTTTTTTTTCAAAAGCGCCATCGTGGTGCACTCGAGTTTTTGGAGTCATCCCTTCCACGCCGTCGATGCTAATGCACTACTAGATGACGAACTCCTCAGCACACGTACGAAGTGCCGCACATGGGAAACACATAGGCAGATATGGCCGACGCGCCATGCCGACGCACGTAGGGGGCGGCCATTTTGGATTTGCCGATGGCAATAGATTGACCGTAATTTTTTTGTTCGTACTCGATTCTAACGCGCATGCGATTTATGAACTCGCTTAACCGGAAAAAAGGTGCGCGTTAGATTCGAGTAATTACGGTATTTGGCACGAGCGAAAGTATTCCAAACGGCTCCTCAACACACAGACACGCTGTATTATTGTCTTCGATTTAACGTGGCATACAATAACAGTTGTCTGCGATGCAAAAGACATTGAACGCCACCTTTGTACGGTGATGAGAGATAATTGTTTGAGCGACAAATGGACATGATTTGCCGCGATCTCTTAATGTTGCACAGCATACTAGGTCTGATGTCCAGCCCTTCGAAGATTTACAGCCGCTATTCAGTTGCTTGTCAGAAATTGGCCGTCTAAAAGTGTGATGATGGACTATTTTATACAGAAAACACTTGATGTACCTGACATATTTATTGTAAATATTTATATCATGCTCACTTGCTCATCACATTTGTTAATATTTTTCCTTTTTATGATTATTTTCTTCTCTCTCTCTTTTAATCATTTAATAAAAAATCTGATTTTTTCAGTAGTGTCCCTCTCTCTCATGAGTGCTCTTATAGGTAACAACTATTCAGTAGATTCTAAATAAACTTCATTTTAAGATTTAGTGTCACTGTCGCTGTGCAAAAGTAAGTTACGTGAATTCTCTCTACAGGGACGAGGAAGCTATGAGCAATACTAGCACTTATTGAGCACTGCGAAGATTACAGCATTAAAGAATATGTGAGAACGTTTTGTGTCCTACTTAACTTATTGGTACATATCAACTTACAGAGTCATTTGTATTGGTCTCTTCGTAGATGATGGACCAGGCGAATGCGATGAAACAGCCCTGAAGAAGCTGGTTTACTCTCATATCGATGCCACGTTTGATTCAATAGAGGATCCTGATTCACTGGTTGCTGACAATTCAGCCTGTGTTTCTGACAGTGCTTCTTGGGAGTACACGATTCCCGAGCCCCCATCGCCATTCCGAACAAGAGCAGGTGTTGCTTCTGAGCCAAGTGCAGTGTCGCAAAGCTTAAGAAAAACGGAGTCTCCTCAGCCAGAGTCGCCGAAAAGTGACCTTTCAAGAGATGACAGCGGGCTTGTCGAGGATCTGGGGAGCAGGAACAGCACTAACAGTGTGAACATTGAAACCCAGAATTTCAGCGGCAGTGCAACAGATCAAAGTGATCCGACTTGTGAGAAGAAAAATGCTTCCACTCCACGGACATCTGTGACGTCCACAGTACACGTTGAAACGGTGGTGCTTCAAGAAACGGTACTCTGTCAGGGTTCTGTAAAAGCACTTACAAAGGAGGCTGTCGATGCAGCTGAGAAAGAACAACACTCTGAACCTGCCAATGAAGACAGTAGCTCAGAAACATCGAGTTTGTCTGCCGTCACATCGGAGGAACCTGTACCTTCTCAGTTGAACGTTATCGATCAAGATCAAGAGTCTGATGAAAGCGCCTCGGTAATTACAAAGCAACCAATACCTCGCAGAGACAGTTTGCAAATTTACCGACTGAAGGAAGTCAAGGTGTCTACGAGAGAATCCGACATGCATGCTCCGGAGAAGCAAGTTGTGCGTGAGCCAGCATTTGAAACGAGCACCTGTAAAATGCAAGAGGAGCCTCCAAGCTCAGTACCTGAAGAAGAGGTCTTTGTTCAAATGGTTGTGGTCAATCAGGCACAGAAAGGAGGTCAAACTAAAACAACTGTGCAGGCATCTTCTCTGGAATGCTCTAGTTTTGGTGCATCCAATGCCAATGTGCCAAAAGGCACCTATACGGCTGCGGGAAATCTTGAAGGAAAGAGTTGTGAGGCTTCACAGGCTAGCTCTTTAGATCGACAAGAGCTTGTAAAGATGAGCAGCTACCCAAACGCCGCAGAAAAGGCTGTTCATCTCGAGGACATTGTGTGGGAGGTGTCTGATGGAACTCCGTCGGAGGTCAAGGAAACTGAGGCGTCTGCCCCCAAGGAAGAAATCAAGTTGAGCCAAAGACAGGATACCGAGAAAACATCCCGGCCTCGAAGTGTTGTTGGTGGTCCAATTTCTTTCTCTATTGGATCATTAGGATCCTACAAGACTGAGGTGGTGGACGACATTTATAGTGGTCATTCGAACAAGCCCAACTACGAGAGGTTCAAGAACATCAAGGTGATCTCGCCTAGCACTGCTAGCAGTGGAACGCAGCGTGCAGTGACATCCAAGGTGGCAGCTGGTCCTGCAGTGGGATCTGCAGCTTTAACGCGCCCTAACGAAAAACAGGCGTCTGAGAGAGAATCGACTTTTACAGTGCAAATTGGTAGCTGGGAGAGTGACAATCAGGGACTGAAACATAGCAGCAAGCAGTCGGTGTCCACAGCAGACCTCCGTCCGAGCCAGACCGTTTCACAGGTGTCGAGGGAGGCTGGGCAGCTGCAATTTGAAGAAGAAAAAGACGTCTTGCTGAACGAATACGCGAGGCTTCAGGAACAGTTTGTGGCATGGACGCAGCAACTCGAATCAAACCAAAATTTGCTCGAAGATAAGAAAATAGTGCCAAGTGCTGCAGCACCATCTACCATTACGGCACCGCCAGCTGTCGTGGCTTCTCAGCAGTCGCAAGCATCCAGCAGCTCTGCCATGAATGGCCAACACGAAGTTCGAGTTTCCACGTTGCCTCGAGTCAAACCAGTGAGGCCATTGTCTCTAGTTGAGGAGCGCAGCCGAGCCTTCAAGCAGCCTGGTTCGTCCGAACCCACGACTGCACCCGTTGTGAGCTTTGGCACGTGGAAGGACCAGAGAGAAGAACAGAGAGTCACAGCATCTGTAAGCAGCAGCTTGAACCGCCAAAGGGCTGTTGGTGGCTTAGAAGGTGCAGAAGAGAAGACAAGCAAAGCAAACAAATGCGATGCCTCTGCAAAGACAGTGGTGAATTCAAACGTGAAGCTACAGGCAAAGCCTAAGCCAGACACGAAGAAGCCCACGGGAATCTTACACGCAGCGCCTGTGGTGCGTGGATTTTCTCCAGAGGCCATCGAGAAGCTGTCGCAAGAGGCTTCTCTTCAACAGAAGTTGCCACAATCTCAGGATCAGGCCACACCGCACCAGGAATCGCCAGTGGCTGCAAGTGTGCAGCAGCTACAGTCTTTGAGGCCTTCCAGCAAGGGAAGGGTAACCATGACCAGCCTGCACGCCAGCTCGGAAAGTTTAAGCATTCAGCAAGGTAACGTCGCAGACCGGCGTTCACTTCCACCATACCTTCAAAGTGAGATTGTTCGCTTGGCAAAAAAACCAAGTGCGACATCAGAGCAGCACCTTCAAGCCAGCGAGAATGCCTCTTGCAGCAACAACAAACCAAGCATAGTGCAGGCCACACTAAAGTCTGGCATCACTGTGGAACCTATGGCTTCATCTCACTCTGTCGTCAAAGTGAATGGGCATGCCAGCGCTGTTGAGGTCAAGCAGGCACAAAGCATGAACCAACCAGAATGCTCCAGTGCGGCCTCTGGGAAGCGGCCAGTGTCTGAATGTGATGGACCTCGTAAGGTGACCGCTGGAGGCCAGTCGAGTTCACAGAGTGTAGCCAGAAATCCACAGGCTTCTGTGATCGGCACCAGAGACATCCTCATGGATGAAATCCGCAACTTTGGTGGCAAGGGCTCCCTGAGAAAGGCAAGTGTTCTCTTACACGTCCTACACTAAAAAAAAGGCCTCTTTTTAAAGTTATTACATGATGATTAGCAAAGAAAGGCTTTTTGTATCAGCATGGAAATGCTTGAACTGTTATGAAATGACTAGTAGTTAATGATATACGACCTTTGAGAGGAGTGGCTAGATAGAATTGATATGCTCTAAACAATTCAGAACTGCTTTCCATCATGCTGCTTGTCTTCAGTCCTGTTGTCGTGACTGGTACACCAAACTCATGAGTAATTTCCCCACATCTTGCGCAGGTTTCTACAGAGCCGGCCTGGCAGCTGAATGTGTGTGGCCTGCGGTCAGCGTGAGAGGAGTCTGCGCAGTTTTCGAGTACCTTACATCTGGTCGTAGCTTGCTTGTGCTGAGGCACTGCGGCTTCTGAGACTGTCGTAGCTAGTGTCCTTTACACTGCAGCCTTCACCCGAGTGCCTTCAGTCACCCTATTGTTGTGCACTGTCTTGATTGCACATTGTTGTGTGTGCGTCTTTGATACATGCGGGTCCAAATATTCTCGTGCACAATTGTTGGCATTGCACCTAATTTCATGTCCTCTTTCATGTCCTCCTTCGCCACCGCCTCATGATTCCCTTGTAGTCAGGCGTTGTTGTAGTCTTTTTGTTTACAGCTGGCACTGAGAGTTTAGTTTTTATATATCGCCTTTCCTTTATGTGTGTGCTCTCGAGAGTGGGCATGTTCGTCTCAGCAGGGCTGAGAGTAATTCGTGCCTCAACTTTTGTTTGTATTTTAGCTGCCCAGAATCGGAACGTTCGCGTTCTACTAGTGCTTTAAACAGCGTCACGAGGCAGCATAGTGAGGAGTCAGTGCCATCGTTGTGAGGTCTGGGCCTTGTGCTGTTTCAGCATTTTATGTAAATAGATATGCATGACTAGAAGGGATGCCTATATGTACGCCTTCTTTAGGGCTAACTGAATTAGATGCCGTGCTATACTCATGGCTACTTCATTCCAGACATTACTTGAATCTTCAGAGACTATGCAATGGTGCTTCCTCGGCATATAGTGGTGCGCTTTTGTCCTGAGCAATGACAGCTGAATAAACCGCGATGTTGTCTGAGGCCTTACGAAGATTTAGATGCTGCAAAGCCGTATAGAAGCGTGTAGTTCCTCTAAGATACAGGTATAATTTCCAAGCTTCCACCAAGGCTTTCTTGCATTGTAGAAATCATGGTAAATGCATTTTCCCTGCGCATTTGCCTGCACGGCTAGCTACCACTACACATCGAATGGAGTATGGTGAAATCCGCCTAAGTTGTTAAAGGAAGACCACGTGGATGCCAAGCCAAGCTACAGTGAAAACTCTTCGATGAGCCGCTTTCAACAGAACGGCAGCCCTGTCGGGGCTGCATTCACTCGTGGCCCTAAAGTGAGATTCTATTGAGACACAATCGTGGGCATGTCATATGCGAGATTCTTATGTACATAGACTAGTTTTATATCTCGAGCAAGGCAGCTCGCCTCTACCCTCAGAGAGCAGCCAGGTGAAGCCACCTGCTGAGGAAAAAAAGAGGCTTCATGTTCCTTTTCTTTATTTTAATGCAGGGCTTGTTACTGACACCAGTATATCTGTATTGCTCAAGATACCTTTAGCCCAGATGATTTTACCCGAGGTATCATGCCGCATGGCATGGTGACTATAATATGTTGTGAGGAAATTCAAGATGCGCTTTAATAAGTTCGGCAGGTTTAGCGTCCCTCATGCCCCAATAGGCGTGTGAAGGACCTGATTAGATGACAGGCAGTCACTAATTTTTTTTTCTGCTGGGATGTTTTTTGGCAGTGTACAGTATTTATGTTTGAGAAATCTGCTGTACATGCGTGACAGTATGTGCCGGTTGATGGTTCGTTGAAGGAATTAAAAATGGTTAACACAAATAGTGGCAATCTGTCTGCACAAGTTTCTCATCTTTGCATGTTTCAGTGATGCATCGGCTTCATTTGGAAGAGAAAATAAGTAGCGAGGAGCCACCTTTGCTGCTCTCTTCTTCTCTATATTTGCTGTACATGTATGTACTGTGTTTTTACACATATAATCCACCCTTGCATACAATCCGAGGTGGTTGCCACAAATACTTGTGAGATTACGGCTTTACGGTGTACAACTATGGGCTAACATCATAAATACAGTTAACCTTTAGGGAAACTTTCTCCCAAGCTGTCCTCGGGCTACGATTTGATTAGCCCCTCTCAAACTTCTTGGAAAAAACGCCAGTCCTGCGCTGAAGGGGCAGCATAGTCTCAGCGAAAACTAGAAGAGCGACTTTTTAAAGCCTTTTGTAAACACTAGATGGGTAACTGCTGCAAGCACGTGTGCTCGGTACCCACTACAGCATTAATATTAATAATAATTTGTGGGTGGTAGACCAGCATTTACTATGCTATTTTTCGTCATTCTTCTGAGAAGCGTTGTATCCGCTAAACACTTGCAAGAAGTTTTGTGCAAATTGTTCATGCTGACGATGATGAGGAGTTATGCCTGAAGTGGGTATGCACCACAGTTAATAGGTGATCAAAAACTAGCTTTTGTAATGGGTTCGAGCATTGGACGACACACTCGTCACAATATTCACATTGTGTGACGCCTCGTTGTTCTTTTACTGTTCTGAAATGTTTTATTACCTATCAACGCGATTCTTTTCCCGACATCAAGACTGCCTGAGGCGCGTTAGCGAACAAGTCCCAAGCACCGGCAAGGCTCAGTGGAAGAATACTGGGCTGGCCCGCAGCGTATTCGGGTTCAAGCCCCACTGTGTCCTTGGTACCATGTTCTTTTTCTTATTTCGCGATAGTGGTTATGGACGGTGGCAGTCAGAGTTTTCATCTCATTAGAGCTTTCGCTGTAAAACATGATAAAGCTTCATGGCTTTGTAAAGCTCATTATGAACAGTACTCATGGATAGAAATGGCACAATTTAGCGTTAAGTAACTTTCGTACTTCTCGTCTTAAGCGTCTTCAATTCGGGTCATATTTGCATGATTTCGGCTCAAACACATAGGTATGACAGGCAATCTCGTGTGTAGAGACCAGATGCACCGCGACATGGCATGTTATGTCCAGCAATCGGGCAGAAGAGTCGTTGCACTTTTGAGTCGTTACACTTAAAAAAAACAAAAAAATCCACCGTGAAATTAGCATCTCAAGGACGAATCTCCAGCCGCTGGTGATTCGTGCGATCTATTTCAACACAAATGAATACTGAAGAGTTTCGGTCATTAGTAAATTATTTACTCTTCTGCGATAGCACAACACAAAGCTTGTGGTGAGAGATACCACATCATCACGCGAGAAAACGGCTAAAAATAAATTGCTGGTGGTGACACCACGTTGAAGTTCCCTCCCCAAACAACGTCATGCCACAGATTTTGAGAGCGTCTACTAGGTCATACGTAATTCATAATCTACAAAAATGAAGAACACGGTCATCTGTTGAGGCAATGACGTGAAAGTACGCAAAATATGCTTTGAAATCCGTGACGTCACACGTGGAGAGGTTGGTGCGGAATTCAAAAGTGAAACTTTGACCTTGATTTTCTCCTCTTTAGGAAGAGCTATGATGTTGAAATTACCGACATTGTAGCCCTCGGAGGAGATGAGAAATCTCCACAAAGGAGATTTATTAGTCCAAACTGGTTCGTTAAGTCTAGTGTCCCTTTCAGAGCTCATGAATGCACCTCGGCCCCGTCATGAGCGTGCGTAGTGTTCCTCATCAGGTGTGAGACAAGTACCGCCGCAGCCCCCCCCCCCCCCCACCCCACGCCTTCCTTTGATCGAGTGCGAAAGAAAGACAAGCTTTGCAACGAATGAAAAAAATGTAAATATGAAATAATTAATTGCGTCAAAACGGCCTGCCTTTGTTGCCCGGATTTCTGGAGGTTAGTAGCCCCTTCGCGGTGGTCTAGTGACTAAAGTACTCGGCTGCTGACCCGCAGGTCGCGGGATCGAATCCCGCTACCTCGGATGCATTTTTGATGGAGGCGAAAATGCTGTGAGCCCGTGTGCTTATATTTGGGTGCACGTTAAAGAACCCCAGGTGGTCAAAATTTTCGGAGCCCTCCACTACGGCATCTCTCATATTCACAAGGTCGTTTTGGGACGTTAAACCCCACATATCAATCAATTCCGTAGGTAACTAACAGCGAGAAATGAACAGTTCTTGGAATGCAACAGGAGTGGTGCTCGGCCGCCATTTTCAAAAACTCGCATCGTCACATCACTGACCATTGAACAAACGCAGAACTAGGTCGACTCAGTAAAGGTACGTGTGGGGGCTTGGTGCCCCATAGGTAATTAAAAGATGCCGCATGGGCGCGGAAATGTCATATTATTAACTATATTGCCTGATCTCAGTTACCGAAATCAGGCAGTTAACTCCCTTTTTTTTCTTCGATTCGCCATTTGTACGGAATAAGCATCACTATACATATTGTCGCAACGCAGAAATAACAGGAGACGGGACCCCGGTGTCACAAGGAAAAGCCAAGGTCTGTATTTAGAGATCGGAAACAAGAACAGAAGACCCAACCTCGTCTTCCTCGGATCTCAGTGGCGGTTGTTGCTCGTGCTCGTCACTTCTTTGTCCTCGGCCAGGTTTTAGTCGTGGCAATATGTAAAAATTGACAAGCTACGTAATACTAACAAGCAAAATCTGACAAATACGACAAGTTAGTGTGAGCATTGTTCATGCGCTCCACCTTTTCGTTTGGAAATACTCATACTCGTCAAAATACTGATCATTATCCCTGTATGAGCAGCGAAACGTCGTTTCACTATATATATATATATATATATATATATATATATATATATATATATATATATATATATATATATATATATATATATATTTTATTTATTTATTTATTTATAAATACTGCGATCCTTCAGCTGAAAGATCATGGCAGGGTGGGAAAAAAATGTTCGAGAATCGGTACATACAAAAAAATAATGAAAACACAAATATATATATATATATATATGTGTGTGTGTGTGTGTGTGTGTGTGTGTGTGTGTGTGTGTGTGTGTGTAATATGGGACGTCAGGCGGAATTACGGAATTAGTGCTGAGTACATCGCGTTCAAGCACCGAAACATCGCTGGCTGCTTACCCGCCGCTGTTTCGCCTCTCTTTGATCGCATTCCAGCCACGACAGTGCAAAGCAAGCGCATCGTTGCTTTTGGGTCAGCAGCCGACGCTCCAATCCCAGCCTCATGCTGCGGCCGATCGATGCGGCAAATAACCGGGCATCTAAAAAGCGAATCCCCGCGCTCGCACCGGGTACTTCCGTGCAGTGCACAGCAAGCGTAGCCGCGCCTCATCGCACTGAAGCGCGTCGATCTCTTCGTGTATGCGCCTGCTGCTTATTAACACAGGCACTGACATAGACGTGCCAGCTAGCCTATTCCGAATGCTGTCATTTATATTAAATTATTGTGGACTTGCGCTGTGTATACCTAAGCATTATTTATTATTCTGGATACCCTTAACGGAGCACAGTTTTGCGAGATTTTCTTCGTTCGATGAACTAGAATGAAGCGCGCTGCCTATATAACTTGAAGTTTGATCTGAAATGTTATAAAAAGTTACTAAGCGTGACAGAAGCACTTTAATCATTGCTTTTTAGCCTAATTTCACGATTTCTTTTACGTTTTCGCATTTTTACTGAATTCGTATTTTGCGTGCAGAAAAGAAATGCTCAGTGATAATGTATGTTTACAGCTTTTATTTCAGCCTTTTGCGGTTCTTTACCTGGCCCCAAAATCTAAGTTAACTACACTTCAATGTTGTAGCCAGACTGATGTGAGGGGATAAAATGGCGACGCCTCTTCATGTCCGAATGTATGTTTGTGTGAACGTGTCAATATATGTACTGAGAGAGGAAAAAAAAAAGACATTTGTTGAGTATAGCTTGTGAGTGAAGGTGGGAGGGTCCCTTATTCCAGGAACCCTCTTGCCTGGACAGCCCGCCGCGCTCGAGCGTCGAGTTGACAAACAAAAAAAAAGTTCATTCGTTTCTTTCGTCCCTTTTTTCTTCTTTTTTATTCTTGGAGAGGGTAAGTGGAAAGGGACATACCATTTTACGCACTGACCTGTGACCCACATCGTACGCTGTATAAAAAATACCAGCATATCCACGGAGTGAATGATGGAGGGTGGGGCGAAGCATTCGTCCGTCCATTCGTTTTTGCTTCCGTCCGTCCATACGTCCGTCTGTGTGACCGTCCATGCATCCATCAGCCCTTCCGTGCGTGCGTCTGTTCGTGCGTCCGTCCCTGCGTTCGTCCATGCAACCACCCCTGCGTCCGTTCATGCGTCCATCCATGCATCTGTTTATGTGTCCGTTCGTCCATCTATTCAACACTCCAAGTACCACCATCTCGCATCTTTTCATCATATATTCCCCATATAGAAGCACCGCCATCCAGCGGACATTCCAAGGACTAAACGAGAGGTGGCACATGCACACTTTCTTACGGCTTGCGCTTCGGGTCCACTTTCCACCTTTAACCACCTCGAGTTCATGCTATATACTAGTTCACTGTATTCGTGGCACTGCGGTACAACGCTCGCTAAATCTTTCTAAAACCAAGGAGGTTACGCCCTGCGAGCATAACGTAGCAACCTCTTCCTGCCAGATAGTGCTCAATGTACATGCCAATGGCTGCTAATGGGAAATGAGAGACAGAAGAATTCGGCTTTTACTTACTTACGGCTTGCGCTTCGTATCTACTTCCCAATTTCAAGGCGATCTACAAGTTTCCACACCAAGCATGTGTAATTCATGGACTTTCTCGTGAAGAAGCGACGCTGTTGTACCGCATTAGAACCGGCTCCGCATACACCCCGGCCTGGTCATTCAAGACTGGGAGATACGCTTCCCCGTTCTGTGCCTTCTGTGGTGACATTGGGGATATTGAACATTTCATTTGGCTTTGCCCACAGTTTGATGTGCAAAGAGCAGCGATGATCCGCACCTTGCGAAAAGGCTGTCATAGACACCGGACAGTTGATGACATCATCTTTCCTGAAGGACCCACGGCAACTAGGAGGAACGTGCAACGAATTTTGTTAGTCTTCCTGCGAGACACTGGGCTGTCTGACACGTGGTGACATTTTCCAAATTCAGGAGATGCTCAGGCGGAACAATTGCCGGCCATGCAGGCCAGGCTAACCCCGCCTGCTACAACACCACCACCACCACCACCACCACCTATCTACTTCCCAACTTTAACCACCTTGATTGAGTTCATGGTATATACTAGTTCATTGTATTCATGGCACTGTTGCTCAACGCTCGCTAAACCTTTCTAAAACTAAGGAGGGTACACCCGGCGAGTATAAGGTAGCAAACCTTTCTTGTCAGATATTGCTCGATGTACATGCCAATGGCTGCTAATGGGGATCGCAGCGTGCGCATTAACTAAAAGCCGAATGCTCCTGTCTCTGATTCCCCATTAGCAGCCATCGGCATGTACATTGAGCACTATTTTTTATTGTTCAACAACGCACAGAAGAAATCTCTCACCGGTACCACCATGGAGGTCAAAATGTTATTCTCTTTACACACTACAACGGCTACGAGGGCCGAATGGGTGTCGCTATATTCATCGGTCTTTTGTAGCGCTATTTTTGTGGAATAGCTTGTATTACGTAGTAATCGTAAACATCGAGGACCAGCACGGGACGGCTTTAAGCTCTCGCATAGTAGAGTACCAAGTGCTCTAAATCGCTAACCACTTTTTCTAAACATGTATCCGTAACGGGACGGCTTTATGTTCTTCCACAGTAAAGTACCAGTTACTTCAAATCGTTAACCACTTTGTCTAAACACACTAAACCCCGCCTCGTTTCTCGAAGCTGGCCACATACGGGATATTAGTGCGGAGAAGCTCATTGCATGCATTCTTTTCTACAGGGCGCGTGCACTATCTTCACGCACACGAAAACATGCGCACGTATGTACTGTTATGCCAGCGAGTCCTCGTCAAACGTCCGTGCCTCGGAAAAAGGCAATCTGGGTCAAGGCCAGCCCGCAGCCCGCCCGACGCGAACATCTCAACGGCGTGAACACGCGCGGCGCCCCTCTGGCCCAGGTGCAGTGAGTCAGCGGCGCACGTGACAGCGAGCCGGCGGCCGCGTGCCTGGTGGTCTGACGCATGGCGCGGCGGCCCCCATTGGCGGAATCTGCCCGGACGACCAGCGGCGCTTCTGATTGGACTTTTTGGTTGGACCCGGTGCAAATAAAAGAAGCCCTGCGGCGTGTCGCGATCAGCGGTCTTAGGCGAAAGGCTGACCTATGTGTTAGAGAGGAGAGTTCGGCTCTTCGAGTCTCTGTCGGCCCCAGTGCCGAAATTGTAACGCCTCTGTATATATGCTGTACATAAACCTTGTTTAACTCACCGTCGTCTCGTCCGCTCGTCTTATCGGCTCTGCGCCGAAGCAGTCGCGAGCTGATAAACATACTCTACGCAACAGTGGTGGCAGCGGTGGGATCGGTCCGTTTCTCAACAGTGGTTGGCAGCTGCGGGATCGGCCGGCGTCAGCGACATCGATGCGGTGAGTGCCTGATGTTTTCCCCTCAGTTCACCAGACTACTCTAGCTCAGGTTGTAGTAGTTTAGAGAAGGGCTGTGTGAAGCATTGAAGTGAGCTTTGATCGTTTCAAGCCAAGTCGAAGCGCTTTGAAACCAAAGTTAATGCGGAGGGGGTAAACACGGGAGTGTGAAAAATTGCTTGCGCGTCTTGCTAGTAGGCTTATAGTGGGTACGGCAAGTAGATTCTTAACAGGGGAAACAGCAAGAGGCTAGTGTGAACGATGGAGAACCTTAAAGTGAAGGAACTCATCGAAATTTGTGAGGAACTCGGCATTACTTTGGGCCGTGCGAAACGAAAGCAAGCGATCCTTGAGATCATGAAGGATGAGGGAGTGTCGGCTGAGGAAGTCGATGAGGCCTGGGTGGATATCAAAGCACGCCGTGAGGAGGCTGAAAGGCGAGAAGTAGAAGCTCGCGAACGTGAAGAAAGGCGCGAAGCTCGCGAACGGGAAGAAAGGCGAGAAGCTCGCGAGCGCGAGGAGGCCGAGAGACAAGAGCGCCTAGAGTTGAAACGACTAGAATTGGCAATCCTACAGTGTTCGCAGGCGCCTAGCGTAGCTTCTCCGACGATTCAGGTCAGCGGTTTTAGAATTCGGGACCAACTGCCACCGTTCGTAGTAGGCGAGGACATGGCGAAGTACCTCGTCAAGTTTGAACACGTCTGTGAGCGAAACGCTTTGGAGCGGTCTCTTTGGGCGCAGAACCTGTTAGCTCTTCTTCCCGGCGAAGTGTCCGACGCATTAACTTGCTTGTCTAGGGAAGCGTTTGAGAGCTATGACGAGGTTAAGGAAGTGCTCTTGAGACGTTACAAGTTGTCACCCGAGGCTTTCAGGCAAAGGTTCCGGTATGCTGAAAAGGGGAATGAGTCACACGTTGACTTCGCGTTTCGTCTTAAAGCCGATTTGATTGAATGGCTCAAGGGCGAAGGTGTTTATGACGACCGCGATAAAGTGGTGGAATGCGTTGCATTGGAGCAATTCTACCGCTGCATCGAGGAGGATGTCAGACTTTGGCTGCAGGACAGACTTGGGGAAGTACAGTTAAATAAGGCAGCTGAGTTAGCTGAGGAGTATTATGCTCGCCGAAAGTTGCATAGCAGGGCAGTGCGCGTTGAAAAGGATGAAAGGAAAGAGGGCTTTTCAAGGAAACCTGATCAACGGAAATCCGCTCCGCACCGTAATTTCAAGAAGGAACCGTCTCTTACGAAGGACAGTGTAGGGGAAGGGCAAACAGAAGCGGAGAAATCGAGTGAGGTTTCTACCACACAGGCATTTGAATCGGAAAGCAAACGGAAGCCGCTAATCTGCTACAACTGCAAAAAGGAAGGGCACATCGCGAGAAACTGTCAGGAAAAGTTTGCTTTCGCAACGATCCGAGAATCAGAAAAAAACATTCGGTTGTTGGAGCCGTATCTCCAAGAAATTAGGGTGAATGAGAAAACGTGCCGAGCACTTAGAGACTCAGCGGCAACCATGGACGTTGTCCATCCTTCATTGGTGTCTCCGGATGACTTCACAGGAGAATGCGCGTGGATCAGGCAAGTTGCCGAGGAGCAGAGTGTTCGCTTACCAATCGCCACCGTTGTCATTGAAGGCCCGTTCGGTAAGCTTTGCACCGAAGCGGCTGTGTCTGCCGCGCTAAACGATCGTTTTCCTTATCTTTTCTCCAACAACTCGGAGCAGCTTCTCAAAGAGCAGGGCAAATCGTTCTTCCCCAACTTAGGGTGCATGGCCCTCACGCGATCGCAAACGCGGAAGCCTGATCTGGTTCAATGCAGGGAACTCTCAAGTGACCTTGTCGGCGGGTCGACGGAACCCCAGAAAGGAAACTTTCCGCATGAGTCATGTGAGCAGTCACGCGAGCGGCCCGTCGCGAAAGCGGTCGGCACGGCCGGCGCGGTAGGGGGAGACGACATGGCGCCATTGAGTCAGAGCGAGAGGGTTGCAACGCTCTCGCCTGTAGCGGAAAGTTGGAGCGAGCTGCCGAGAGTTGATCGAGAGACGCTCATTCGAGAGCAGCGTGAGGACCTCTCGATTGAAGCGCTAGTGGAAAGCCACAAAAACGCGGCACAAGTGCTGTCGAAGGAGCACTGCGAGAAATCGGTGAAGAAGCGTGCTTTTGAAGTTGATAATCAGGTAATGCTGCTGCAGCCGTCCAAAAGGAACAAGCTTGAGGTTGATTGGGAAGGGCCCGCAAAAGTAGTATCGAAGCTTTCCGATACCAATTGTGAAGAGAAATTAGGAAGGCGGCCGAACAAAATTTATCACAGTAACTTGAAAGCAGTCGTAAATTTACTTTTAAGTGCTTCAGAGGAAGAGGAAGCAGAAATTTTGAGTTCGAGTGAGGTAATCGAAGGGGGATCGAAAGTAATCCGGGAGCAGATAAACCTAGAGCCTAGCTTAAGTGAAGGAGGACCTGAGAAAGAGGACCTGAGAAAGATTGGTTCCGAGTTTGAAGACGTGTTTTCGGACCGCCCCGGAAACACGAGGGTGATCGAACACGATATCGAGCTAAGCGGTGAGGAGTCAATCCGTAGCAAGCCGTATCGTTGTTCCCCTGTGCAACGTCGTAAGTGTGAGCCGCTCTTGGTGCCGCATAGGTATCGTCGCCTAAAAGTGGCCGGTTACTGAAGTGGAGCATGTTGCTCCACAGCGCAACTTTGACGTTCGCTATCAAAAAAAATAAAAATAAAGGAAAGGTAAACGCTAATGCAGGTGCATTGAGCAGTGCGTTCCAGCTAGTAACTTCTCAACCTTTCGGTTCCTCGTTGGCGATTCGGGGCAAAATTTTGACCTCATCACGACCTTAGCTGAGCGCTCTTGTTCAGAGTGATCTCAAGGGGCCAACTTTATGTGGTATTCTAATCCGTTACGTTGTTGTACGGGAAAAAAAATTGAGTTGTCATTTTAAGGGTCTTTTGTCCCACATGTGCCTCTTGATGTAGAGGGAACAAAATTCCGATAGACACGTAGATAGGTATATGTTGTACTATACTTTGTCTGGTGTTCTGTCGGGTGACCGAGGGCACTTGCTTGTGTCGTGTGTTGTTTGTTGCCGAACCGTTCTTAGCAAGTTGCAGAACCATCGACAAGTGCTGAAACCGAAGATGGTCAGAAGAGACGAGTGAAGCTGGTCAGCAAGTTGTGGCGACAAGCCAGTGGAGCTGGGATCCGTCGTCAAAAATGGGATGTGTTCCCGGAACAGTCTGGAGCTGTATTCTCCCCATGGCCCTGGAGGCGAACCTGGAGGGACTTGGCGGACGAGCGCACCTGACATCCGAGCCCCGTGGAAGCAGCTCGTCTTTCCGGTGCATTGTCTGGCGGCGGGGGTGCTGTTATGCCAGCGAGTCCTCGTCAAACGTCCGTGCCTCGGAAAAAGGCAATCTGGGTCAAGGCCAGCCCGCAGCCCGCCCGACGCGAACATCTCAACGGCGTGAACACGCGCGGCGCCCCTCTGGCCCAGGTGCAGTGAGTCAGCGGCGCACGTGACAGCGAGCCGGCGGCCGCGTGCCTGGTGGTCTGACGCATGGCGCGGCGGCCCCCATTGGCGGAATCTGCCCGGACGACCAGCGGCGCTTCTGATTGGACATTTTGGTTGGACCCGGTGTAAATAAAAGAAGCCCTGCGGCGCGTCGCGATCGGCAGTCCTAGAGAGAGGAGTCCCCATGTCGGAGGGCCGACATGTGTGTGAGTCAGCGGTCTTAGGCGAAAGGCTGACCTATGTGTTAGAGAGGAGAGTTCGGCTCTTCGAGTCTCTGTCGGCCCCAGTGCCGAAATTGTAACGCCTCTGTATATATGCTGTACATAATCCTTGTTTAACTCACCGTCGTCTCGTCCGCTCGTCTTATCGGCTCTGCGCCGAAGCAGTCGCGAGCTGATAAACATACTCTACGCAACAGTGGTGGCAGCGGTGGGATCGGCCCGTCGTACTCAACAGTACTTATCCAGAGAACCTCAGGCCCTCAAGTACGTCCAGAAAAATGTGCACGTATGCCGGAGCACACTGGTACGTGCACGAGGCAGACAGGACTCCGTTCTCGTCCAACGCGCATGGCGTTGCGCGCAACGCCGCTATCTTACTTACGGTAACGGAAGCGTTCCCTTTTTGCTTCCGAAGCATACACCTCCTTACAGCACGCTAATTCGATGCAGCGCTGCGTAAGCCTCGAGACGAGAAGAAGCAGTGGCCAGCGCGTGCAACTTACGGCAAACAGCTATACGGCCTATTTGCTAACACACAGCAACTTAGGCGTAGGCAAACCTGCAACGTACTCACAGGACGGCTTAATGGACAGTTCGTATTTGTTGAATGCCTTTTAAAGACGATAGTCTTTTTTGGGGACCTTCGACGCAAAAATGTTGGTCTGTCTGTCTGTCTGTCTGTCTGTCTGTCTGTCTGTCTGTAAATTTGTCTGTTTGTCCGCTCTTCCCTTTACAGGATACTGTGAACGGCACTAGGCGATTCCATAAACGGCCGACCCCATCCGCAGCGCTCACCATTGTTGCTCAAGAATTAGCATTCACACTTGTGCGATTGCCAATTAAAAAGCAATGATTGCGCATATTTTATGCACCATAACAACACGTCAATATTCTGTATGTGTGGCTTTTAGTAGAAAAGGCATACATAAGTAATTCTAAGAACCGAAGCGTTCATCACGCTGCGCTGGCTATGCAACGCTTGCACGAAAAGGCGAGTGTTTCCAGTGCTTTGCTAAGACGACACGGTGGTGGCACCTGCCCGTCGCCTTGCGTTCTACACCTTGTCACCTCTGAGACGGGTGCGCACGCCCGTCTCAGGGCCGTGCCCTGCGTTAAAAAAAAAAAAACTGCCAGATGGCGCTCATGTCTCACGTGTGACGTGACTTGATGCGCTCGTTCGCCTCCGCTGCAAGCTCGAGGCACTCTAACGCAGCGCCTCCAGAATACCATTAACCGATTTTCTTGCGTAGAACATCAAATAAATGTTTTGTTCACTCTCTCCACACGCAAGACTATCGTCTTTCGACGACCTTTGCCAATTAACGTGCAGATACGAGGCCAACTTTTTTTTCAAAGTTCGCTAGGGCAAACGCCTCATAAAACGTGAGAGTGGACCTTCGGTGGCGTCGGCGTGGACGTGATTGATGCAAGAAAACAATCACCGCGTGACGACGTCACCATATGACGTCATCACGACGTAACCTAATGTGTGGTTACACGTTTACATCATCGACTGACATTGTTGTTCTGTCAACAGCGGGCTTATCCTAGATGCATTGCAAAACCCCATGAGGTGCAGAACGCTTCCGGCGGCGATCGGTACATCGGATCGAGAAGAAAAAGAAAACTACTGTCGCCTCCGAGTGGTCTTAGGTGAAAACAGAAGAGACCACGTGATTTTTTAGGCATGCTGCCACTTTAATGCCGTCTTCCTGACATCGACACAGTGTTATGATGATGGGTTCATATTTTGCCCCCCCCCCTTTTTTTTTTAGGAGCGAAGCTCCTTAAGGCGTGGGCTGTGTGTCCCCTGTATGTAGCCACCTCTCGTTTAGTTCTTGCAGTGTCCACTAGATGGCAGTACCGTCTCCTGTATGTCGCCTCCTCTCGTTTAGTTCTTGCAGTGTTCACTAGATGGCGGCACCGTCTCCTGCATGTAGCCACCTCTCGTTTAGTTCTTTCAGTGCTCACTAGATGGCGGGGTTTGTAGCTGATGATGAAAAGATGCAAGATGTTATAAACTAGACGGCGGTACTTGTAGTTGATGATTAAAGATGCGAGATGTTATAAAATAGGAATGATGTCACATATGGCACGTGTCATTGGTGGAAGGCAATCGTTCGATTTAGTGCGGTGACGTACGCTTGGGGGAGCATTGTAATAAAATCGAGTAGGCAAAATGTACGGAAGATTCATGGTTTACCAGGTTTTCCTCCAGAGCTTCGCCCACTCATCATCATTCACTTCGTGGATATGGCGGCACTTTTTTTGCTTTCTTCTGCTGCTGAACTGTTTAAAACAAACGAAACTACTTTCTTTGTTTTACTCTGGGATCCAGTGGAGCATAAATGCAATCAATTGTAGAGCCAGGAGGTGAAGCCATCTTACAAGGCTATGGCGGAAATTTTCCGGCCCAACGCGGAAAATGCGCTTACACTTGGGGTGTGCTAATGTATTTTTTTTCGCGATGAGTTTCAGTGTTTTATTATGTGAGAAAAGAGTCAAAGGTACAAGACAGCAATAGCAACAACAATTCTGTCAGCAGCTGCTAAAGATTCGTCGAAGAACAGTGTCGTTCCATCAGGTTCATGCAGCTTCTTTATTAGCCATGCAAGGTGCACTCTAGTGGGTTTACGGCCCAAGTCGTAACACCGGCTGTTAGAGAATCACGTGGGGGAGAGGTTCGGTCGGCAACCACGCGAAATCCGTTGCCACAGAATCGAGGGCCTCAGCATCAAGCTTGGCTTCCAGAATTTGCCTTGCAATGGAGCCCCGTTATATGTATATACGTACTTTGCCGAGCGACAAAATAGAGATGTCATAGGCGGCGCTTCTCACCCAGTGAACGCTGGAAGCATTATTTCAAAAATTTACTTCTTTATATGAATGTAAAAACTTTTACATTGACTATAGTACAATGAATAAACAAAGTAAGAGCCGAATTTCCTTTTCTACAATTTCGCGCCGGGACCTCAGTGCCTGCATATAAATCTTGGCCGAGATAGAGGGGCAGCGCCAGTGCGAGGCACAGGGGGGCAGCAGCACCCCAAAATTTCCGCTTGACCCCTTTGCACCCCTCCCCACCCAAGAGCAAACATAGTCAAAACACAGCACATTATTTACCCATCTGCCTGCCCAGCTGAATGAGCTTTGTTGTAGTCGGTTCCACCCCCCCGCCTCCTAGTAGGAAAATCCTAATGCCGCCCTTGCCGTGACAAGAGAAAGGAAAGCTATTATCCAGCTAACTATCTTTGCCCTGGAGTATGAAAATATGATTTGGAAAGTAGAAAAAGAGAGATACAAAGGATAAAAAATGAACACGCGTACGCACTCACATACGATGAAGTTCCAGTTAGAGTCGTTCAGATGACAAGAAGCCTATAATACAGCGCTCGTACGGCCTTCTCCTTCGGCGTTAAGTCTGTACGATGGCGTACTCTTCCATCTGCCAGAGGTTGGTGTCGTCTAACGGGCTCATAGCACTATGCACGAAGTGATTGTCTCTACGTGTTACAATGCGGTATTTGGCGGAGTGTGTTTGATGTCGTGGAGACGAAAGTAAAGCTAAATATTTCAGATGCCTGCACCAGCTGGATAACGGCAGGTCGTACGCACTAAATAGGGTGCACAATAGAACTTTGTAATTGTTATGATAGGAAATGTGTAAGTTAATTCACGCATGATGCTTTCCAACAATACATCAGGCACTTAATAGGGCTGTAAAGTATTCCACCTGGGGAGTTAAGCTTTCTCTGGGTCACATGAAGGAAGGGAGTGGAACAAAGGGCGCAAATGCCCTCGTAACGTTAGCAGAAGTCTCTGATGCAAAGGAAAAAGAGCATCAGGCTTATGTTTATTTATTTATTTATTTATTTATTTATTTTGTAATAATGAATGGCGTTTCCAAACAGCACAAGGGGGCGCTACATATCATTCTTATTCGCCGCCATGTATTCTAAGCGATTGCATGCGTACCACACCCGCAACGGAATCTACAATTTCAGAGTGCCTTATCAAAACGCCACAGCCGGTGGTGTATGCTCAGCCACCGATGGGTAGGTATCGCGCAGTTATCACTGTGATTGCATGCACCATTATTGATCTCAAGTGGAAACTTATCTTCTTTTTTTTAACGTGTGTGGGATCAGCGTGTTTCTAAACTTGCGCAGTCAGTGTCAGCGCGCTTCCCTAGCTGGCTGAGCCTGTCCGTCGCTCACAATGTGTAGTTGGTGAAGCACTGCACACTGTTGTCCATCCTTTTGATGGCACACTGCACTGACTTCCAGCACAAAAAAGCGTAATGCAATAGTATGTTCCCCGGGCTGCAAAGAACTAGTTTCTCAAGCGAAGAAACGTGCAGCCATGCAGCATACGTAAACGTCGTGAATCGAGTTTAGGACGGCGACTGCAGCTTCGTGTCCTCATCGCTGCACGTGAGTGTTTTTTATGACGCATTCTCAACCACAAGTGGACATATATATGTGTTTAGAATAAGTTTTGAACGCTTACGATATTCACTCTACTTGGGCCCAGCCATAAGCTCTCCCGGTTTACAACAAAAGTGATGCGCCCACTGTCATGCGCTAAGACTTATCTACTATATAGATTACGCTCTCTTTCAGGTCGTAACTATAATATGACCAACCACGGCATTGTTGTGGCATAGAAACGATAGCGAGAGCGCAACGAAAAAACACGACACACGAGAAGGAACAGACGAGAACAGGCGCACTGTTCCCGTCTGTTATTTTTCGTGTGTCGTGTTTTAAACATTTGCTCGGTCAACTCTTTCTGCGGCAACGTTGTTGCCTTGTATAGCACTTCACACTTTGTGATGGTTATTGTACTCATATGGTGCATGAACAGATGATGTAAACACGCACGCACGAACACGCACGCACGCACGCACGCACGCACGCACGCACGCACGCACGCACGCACGCACGCACGCACGCACGCACGCACGCACGCACGCACGCACGCACGCACGCACGCACGCACGCACGCACGCACGCACGCACGCACGCACGCACGCACGCACGCACGCACGCACACACACACACACACACACACACACACACACACACACACCACACACACACACACACACACACACACACACACACACACACACACACACACACACACACACACACACACACACACACACACACACACACACACACACACACACACACACACACACACACACACACACACACACACACACACAACACACACACACACACACACACACACACACACACACACACACACACACACACACACACACACACACACACACACACACACACACACACACACACACACACACACACACACACACACACACACACACACACACACACACACACACACACACACACACACACACACACACACACACACACACACACACACACACACACACACACACACACACACACACACACACACACACACACACACACACACACACACACACACACACACACACACACACACACACACACACACACACACACACACACACACACATTAACGTTAACATCAGTTGCTTCTAGTGTGCTTCCCTTCTGTTGTAGTTCTGAAATTGTGCTTGTAATGCGCATAAATCATGCACGACAATGGCTTCGGGTTTCGTGTATACGTCAGCCCTGTGCTATACATCCACTTTATATCTGTTACGCTCTTTTCCTTCCCCGCCGCGGTGGTCTAGTGGCTAAGGTACTCGGCTGCTGACCCGCAGGGCGCGGGTTCGAATCCCGGCTGCGGCGGCTGCATTTCCGATGGAGGCGGAAATGTTGTAGGCCCGTGTGCTCAGATTTGGGTGCACGTTAAAGAACCCCAGGTGGTCTAAATTTCCGGAGCCCTCCACTACGGCGTCTCTCATAATCATAGAGTGGTTTTGGGACGTTAAACCCCACATATCAATCAATCTCTTTTCCTTCTGCATATGTTGTTTTTTTGCAGCTGCGTATGGCGGATTCTAGTTCTCACTCTCTTTCTTTGTTCTTGAGTGAGTTGGAGTGGTGCCAGTGTTCTCTTCCAATATAGTGAAGTTTGTTTCGGGCGTGTTTGTCTATATATGACAAATGTAACTTTCATGGGTCATCTGCTGTGTCTCTACATGGTAATACGGTGGGACATTGTTATGTTTGTGTGTGTGTGTGTGTGTGTGTGTGTGTGTGTGTTTGTTTTGTTTCACGAGCTCAAACTCACGAAAAAGGAAACTGAACTTGTAATTTCTCACGGGGAAACTGTGCTGTCTGGAAGTACAGTTCTGGTCACGGTAGTCTATATAGAGTTATGGCGCTTGACCGGTGACCGGCAGGTGGCGGGGTCAATCCCGGCTGCGGTAAACGCATTTTCGGTGGAGGCGAAATTACTTGAGGTCCGTACACTTGTTTTTAGATGCATGTAAAAGAACCCCAGGAGGTCCAAGTTTTTGGAACCCTCTACTAATGCGTATCTCATAATCATATCGTGGTTTTGAGACTTTAAACCCCAACAATTATTGCTATTGTGTGAAATTACGTATCTTTATTTCGATCGACGAAATGCGAAGAAAACTCGACGTTCATGCAGGGAAAAAAGAACGAGAAAACCAGTGATATATTCGTCCAGCGTTGACAACAAAAACGCCAACGCACAGAGACCATAGAATGTTCTGCAACCATTCTACCCAGCACGACAAAACGTGGCCGCATCGCGCAGAGAGCAAACTGGGGAGCAGTTTATACTCGTAGGGACAGGTGGCGCAAATGTTTCTTCAGCTTAGAAAATTTATCTGTTTTTATACTCCACTCAGATTTGGCTGTCACTGTCCTTGCACTTAGGGCGAAATTGAATTTCTGGGCCCATTTTATTTTTTAAATGCATTTGCGTCTTTCTTATACTTGTACTGTAGAATGCGTGACACGTAGGGAAGACACATCTATTATACGATTGATTTGTCTAACCACGGAGCATTTCGATTTTGTTTGTTATTTCCTTTTCTATGCGCGTAATCCTGGCAGCTTGGAACCCGAGGCACCTTTCTATCACCGAGCATCGGTGGCTTTCCATCGAAGACGAGACGAGAATGTTGTGGCAGCTGCAGCGCGAGTGTAAACTTTGCAGGTTGCGAAAGTGCGCCCTTGGTGTAGTACGCCAACAGGGATCATGGTTCCTTCGCCCAAACGGCACTTTCGCTGTCAGGTTCTGACGTAGAAGAATGGACGATTGTGTTTGCCTTTTTCCTCTTGTGAATGAATGAATGAATAAATAAATGAATGAATGAATGAATGAATGAGCTTCTCTTAAGCTTACCTATAGTATAATGTTAAAAACTGAAAACGCTGTTTATGGCAAATTATACGTTGACTTAAGCGGAAGTATTTGAGCAGGGCTTACAACGTCTTCATACTTGTTTCGTCGAAAAGCCCCGCCGCGGTGGTCCAGTGGCTAAGGTACTCAGCTGCTGACCCGCAGGTCACGGGATCGAATCCCGGCTGCATTTTCAATGGAGGTGAGAACACTGTAGCCCCGTGCGCTCAGATTTAAGTGCACGTTAAAGAACCCCGGGTGATCGAAATTTTCGGAGCCCTCCACTACGGCGTCTCTCATAATCATATGGTGGTTTTGGGACGTTAAACCCCACATATCAATGAAGTTTTATCTTAAAAAAATGAAGATTCGTAATACAATACACTGAACATAGGTGGGGAAGCTCCACCCATGTAGCTTTCCCTTGATTGCTAAGAAAAGTTGTCCGCGAGTATACATCTGCGTATGCCAAATTAGCCAGGAAATTCCGGTGAGCAGCGGCAACTATTTACGGGGAGTGCACTGAAGTACAGAGTGACAATTCCATGCTGTGTTGCAGCGCGCGTCCCCAGTTTCATACAGCCCATGCTCTGGTGGCGCCATCTCATGCCGTCAACGTGACAAGCGTCGCTCGCAATCGTTCTCTGAACCCACTACCCAGTATATACTAGTACACTGTAGCAGCGTTGCGCACGGGTGGCGTCACGGGTTGAACGGTGCTAACGTGGGGGCTGCAGTGAGTGTTAACAGATTCGTTTGAAGCTATGATTGGAGTAGGTCTTGCGATCTGTACAGACATGTTTTAACGCGTACGTTGGCAGGGCGTCAGGTTTATTGCGCGTGGACCGACGAGTTGGCGGTGTAGTAAGTGGCTGTTGCTGCAGGTGTTACGGCCGAGCGCACGAGGCGGCGGCTTCGGTGCTTCGGCAAGCGGGCGGCAGGCGAGGGAGAGAGTGACGTCAGCGCACACTGCGAGGGGAGCATGACGTTAACGCTCAGATGCGGCGTGACCTACTTGGCACCGCGCCAATACTTGTGGCACGCGATGCGTTCGTACGGAGGGACAGCGTTAGACAGGCTAGTCAAAGAGCTGCTTCGCATCTAATAGTTCATTCTCTTATTTTTATGTGGTCGTGCTTAAGTGGCTATCATGCGATGAATCATTTTCGCGTCATTCGTTGCCTCGCGTAACAAGCCGGGGCTGTGTGTATGACCCATAATGTTCTGACCAATCATAAACAGCTGAGGACTATTTCGAAAGGAAGCAAGAAGGCATATTTTACCGTGGTAATCACCCACATTTTTTTCTTTCTTTCAAAGGAAAATTTTGTTTATGCCATTTGTATTGGCGTATTCATGAAGGTGCATGGGGGCCATTTAAAAATGTTTTAAAATACAAATGCGATGTGTGTAAACAATGTACTTCGTCCGCAACACCATACATTGTAATTTTTTTAACTGAAGTGTTGAGAAGTTGACAATAAGAGCAGTACAGTAATAGTAATAATATTAATATTGGCGCGCACTAGAAACACTGTTTGGGCTATTAACGAACGAGACAATTTATAATGCCCATATATCTGAATAGATACAAGAAAGTGTAATACTTATTATGAAATACTAGTATAACAGAATTCATCTATTAAAGAAAACGTGGTCGATTCTTCCAACTTAAGTATCAGCACTGAACGAAAGTAAAACGCGTCTTTCAAGAGGTAAACGAATGTTTAGCGTACACTGATAAAGGAGGGTTCGCCAAATGTATGTTCTGGTGATTGGCAGGTACAGAACAGTTCAACGTGGATGTACTTTCGCGGACGCTTGGTACATCGCTATCCCTACGACTAAGATTCATTACGAATTTAATAAACAAAGCTTTGTGTTATCTGGAGATGCTAACCACCAAAGCATAATAAAGGAAGATGCGTGATAGCAAGATGAACGCCACATATATTGGACGCAGAAATCAGGCTAAGGGCGCCAGCTCTCGGCCTGAAGTGTGATTGACCTCCAAAAATGGCACAGTTCACCCTCTTCCTGCATGAATGATATTTATTGGGCGACAGAAATGCGACAGTATGTTTGCACTTGTGCAATGATGCCAACAGAAACATGAGTATTAGCAACATCAGACACGATAAGCTGATATGAAACGCTGCTGCTCGAAACGATGGTAGCCCTGGACACTGCTACATAAATCAACTCCTGCGCATGGTGTCCTGCTACAATTGACGTTAAGCTGACGTGACGGCTGTATCTAAAGAGTACATATGTTAGCTTTATAAAATCAGATACTCAGCACCGCAGCCACAATTGACGTTTCACAAACATTAGGGTCTATTTGAAAAGAAGTTCCGAGGATGGCATGGCTCTGTGTTAGAATGCTTGATTGCCCCGCAGTATTCTTGGGTTCAATTTCTGTTGGAAACCTGACGTTATATTATTTGCATTCGTCGAGTAAACGCTGCCAATGTCAGGTTTTCCTTAATGCTCACGCGTTAAAATCCCCCATGTGTGTTCTCGTCGTTCCTGGGTAGACGGTAAGTTTCAATAACCTGTGGCACATACCCGCCCGTGGGTGTCTGCCACGGTCCGGCGGGAAGTGTATGATACGTACGCGACGTGATCGTGACATTTTTCATGTCTTGACCAGTACGTCATATGCGTCAAACCACTTTACGCTCCATACTAATTTTGATTGATTGATATGTGGGGTTTAACGTCCCAAAACCACTATATGATTATGAGAGACGCCGTAGTGGAGGGCTCCGGAAATTTAGACCACCTGGGGTTCTTTAACGTGCACCAAAATCTGAGCACACGGGCCTACAACATTTCCGCCTCTATCGGAAATGCAGCCACCGCAGCCGGGATTCGAACCCGCGCCCTGCGGGTCAGCAGCCGAGTACCTTAGCCATTAGACCACCGCGGCGGGGCTCCATGCTAATTTTGGTTCACGCAAAGTTAAGGGAGTGACCACGAGAGTACCCAAACGTAAGTGGCTAGATAGATGGATAGATAGATAGATAGATAGATAGATAGATAGATAGATAGATAGATAGATAGATAGATAGATAGATAGATAGATAGATAGATAGATAGATAGATAGATGCCAAAGGTGCTTAAAGTACGCAAAAAAATGCTTCGCATATGAAATTTAGCCGTCTACAACTATAGCCAGAACGTCCCGCGTTTCGCGTACTGCGCCGTAAGAGCAGAAAACTGGCACTGAGACAAACGTGGCACTCTTTTTCGTTTGTCAATGATAGGTAAAAAGAGAGAGAGAAAAACAAAGGAAAGGCAGTGAGGTTAACCAGGTTACACCTGGTTTGTATATCCCACACGGGGGGATAAGAAATGGGAGTAAATGAATAGAGAAAGCAATGAGGGAAGAGAAAACAAGTGATACGCGCACAAACATGCCAGCGTTCATCCCGCACACTTAGCCAGTCACAACTGCTTATGCGCTATCCGCAAGGAGGAGCTGACCGTCAAAAACGTCCACGGGAATGGGCGTGTGAATGGCAACGACGACGCTGTGTTGATCCAGAAGCCCGCGCAATGGATGCGGAAGTCAGGTGCAAGCTGAGGACAGAATAACCAGAACTTTGAGTCAGAGAAGATAAGGCACTCTAGGCGTTAACGGATTTAACAAGACTTTGAGTTTAAAATGAGCCAATGCAGAGTGACGCAGGACACTTCACTGTTTCATCAGCCTTCCCGACGTTAGCTCAGTGAAGTTGGGCTAATGTTTTTTTCGTTATATAAAGGAAAGACTGCCAGTTTTACTGGAATGGCTAGGAATAGATAAAGATAGCAACTTTAACTAGCTTCATGCTTAGCACGACGCAACTCAGAATGCAGGGACACTTCCGCTGGACGGAAACAACAGGTAAGACTCGCAACACTGGCTGGATCAGCACCATCAATGGCGTTGCACCACAGGACACCTATATACTACCGTTGCACCTCAACGATGCACGAGATGGGCAACTGTTAGCATTGTAGACTATTCATCTCACTATTTCTAACGAGGTGATGTTGATGACGATGATTATGTACACTACGCAGACCATAAGTTCTGACCAAATTCAACATGTCTTAGCTACGTTCTATCTGAAAGGGACGTAGACTGGAACTATACGTCAAGTTCTCGTCGGATAGAAGTGAGCACACTATAAACCGAAGTTCGTGACAATGTGTGCTGCAGCCCAGAAGGAAAGTGAATTGAGTGCCAGAAGGTCAGGCGAAGGATTAGAAATGGAATAATGGAAGTTATGTATGATGCGAAAGCCACGTACGGGAAGTTTGAAGCGATGTCAAGATGGAGAGAGTAGTGCGAGGTAAATGAAACGTTGCATTGGTGAATTTTTAACGCATCGATACAGTAGTCTAGCAAATTTCCTTAGATAGCATCGGCTTGATGTTTATTGCTGATAGTGGAGCGTAAACACATTGCAGCAACATTAATGGCAGCAGTGGGAGGCAACATTCCGCCACTGAGGCAATTTGAGCATCTATAGCGTTGACGGCACGCCGTCCACTTCGCTTCATCGTTTATGCAGTGAAACTCACTTCGTGTCTCTGGAAACGGTAGACCTCCGTGACACAGCTGCACATGCGCCGTCATTGCACGACAAACTAACATACGGAAAACAGACAACAAAATTCACCCAGCGTAAACGTTCAACTTTGCGCCAGTGAACCTGTTTATATACGGAGAGTGGACAGCGCAAGCTCAGCGAATGGGGTGCAGAGCAGGATGACTTGTCAAAAGATTGTCCATACAATCAAACCCGATTACAACAAACCCAGATACTGTGAAGCACGCTTTATATCGAAAGTTCACAGCTTACTGACATAAATTCGGCATGAGTGCCTTAAAACTAATTGGACGTCGGATACGTCGAACTGCTGAAACCTGTGCCGCAGAGCCGCCTGTATGTGGCGTTCACAGTGCTTTTGCTTTATTTGCATGTTTCGGCACGCAACGCAGGTAGCGTTAACGCGGGTGCATGTATTTACAAACACTCGGAGAAACCAGCTGCTGTGCGGTAGGATGCGTAACACGATAGGTTTGTAGACAGTATACAAGGTTGCGTTGCTTTTACGTACTGCTGCCGGATTCAGGCCCCTATGAGGTGCTCCATCACCGTCGCACGCAGCTTTTTTTTTATTTCATACAACGAATTCGTCACAGAAGTTGATAGAAGTTTTTAGGGACGAAGCTCCTTAGGCCACCGGTCGTTCTCTTCTCCGCATATATGTATAAGTAGCCACCTCTAGTTTATGACTTGCTCAATAGATGGCGCTGTGTGTATATATCTTACGGAACAATATAACTATATGCCGTTAGTAGTTTTCACAGCATATCTACGAAGGGAGTGATGAGTGGGGGCGTTGCGTCCGTCCGTCCGTGTGTTGAACCATCGGTGTGTCCATTCATCCGTTCGCCCACTCATCCGTCCGTCCGTTTGTTCCTACTTCAGTCCATCCGTCCGTGCTTATGTCCGTCCATCCGTGAGTTCGTCCATGCGTCCATCCGTCCGTCTGTATGTCTATGCGTGCCTCCCTCCGTCCGTCTATGCTTCCGTCCGTTTGTCTGTCCATGCTTCCATCCGTCCGTGCTTCAGTCCATCAGTGCGTCCCTCCATCAGTCCGTGAGTCCACCCGTCCGTCCGTGCTTCTGTCCACCCATCCGTGTGTCCATCCGTGCGTCCGTCTACCCGTGCGCCCGTCAGTCCGTCCGTGCCTCTGTCTGTCTGTCCATCCGTCTGTCTGGACGCATGGACGCTTCGCCCCACTCATCATCATTCACTCGTGGATATGCTGTGTTTGATTGTTTTAGGCTTTGAACAGAGAAACTTACCGAGTATCTCCAGCTCTGTTTTCTTTTGGTACATGGCCAATCATTATCCGCATTGTCTGCTTAAAAGAGGCTAATAACAACTTTGATAGACTAATTAAATATTTTTGGATATGTTATCTAAATATTGCGGCGAGTATAGTAGTTTGACATAGATAATAATGCGATCGCGTTTAAGAGGCTGTTTCGCAGGAATTCCGGGGTTGGCAACGTAGCCGGCGTCTTTGGTCGTGAGCGGAAGTTCAAGGTAGATGTAAATAAAGGGGTAATATGAAACCTTCGACTTAAGGAAGATCAGGGATTTGAACCTGGTTGCTCCACAGCGCGATGCGTCTTAGTCGCTCGGTCACCGCACATACATCCTCAAGAGAGAGAGAGAGAGAATAAAATAAGGGAAAAGCAGGGAGGTTAACAAGAAATTGGAGTTTCCGGTTCGCTACCAGGCTTTAAGTGAAGGGAAAATGGGGAAAGAAAGATGGGAAAGAAAGCTAAAAGCGAAATAGATGCGCGAGAAAGAAAAAAAATGAGCTGGGGTGCTATATAGCCTCTACAATAGGTCACTATCACGCAAAAAGTTCAATAAGGCCTTCACCGATTTTCTGTGCGAAGACAGATCATGTCGCCTTTCGAGCATTGATTGTTCTGACAGAAGTCTGCCGTCTTTGCACGCTGTAGCCATGGGGGGCAGTGACAGAAAACGTGCCCTATCGTTTCATCGCTGCCGCAGTGATCGCAAGCAGCACTGTTCCATGCCGATTTGGAAGGCGAAAACTTTGGTGAAAGCGACACCAAGCCACAGTCGGCAAAGCAACGTTGCCTCAAGTCGAGAGTGTCCGGACGGAGGCCGAGGTCGACGGGGCGTGTCCAGCCTATGTAGCCGCGTGTGCCGTTAACGCTCAGCGTTCCACAGGGATTTTACTTCTTCATTAGCAATTATTCAGATCTTCATTGCAGAATCAGTCCTTGAAAATGGGATAGATTCTTCTTCACCATCTTCGTGTGCTGATCGAGCAGCGGCATCGGCATGTTCGTTGCCCAATATGCTACCATTTAGCATTAGTGGTACGTCCATCTCGGGCGTTCTTTAGCGGCTTGACAAAAAAAATTGCCCGCAGCTTCCCTCGGGGGAACACTGAGGAGGATGCGGAGCATATAATTGGTTAACGGGGTGTTAAAGTGCGACTTACTTGGGTCGATGGCTAAATTGGTTAACGTGCTTGTGAAATGGGGTGTTAAATTGCGACTTACTTGGGTCGATGGCTAAATTGGTTAACGTGGTTGTAGGAGGGGGTGTTAAATGAGTGAACACGTACACACGTATGCGAAAGGGCGGCGCTGGTCGAAGGGACGTCGATCATTGTGTTTGTGGATTCGTTGGAATTCATTTCACCGCGACCTTGGACGTCGACGCGCCGTACAAACCAACCGACGAGCGGCAACTGAGCGAGCGAGCGCCGACCTTGAGTATATATACAGCACGACGGCGCATGCACTGTCAGCTGTTGAATGTTCTCGAAGCGCGACGCCACATGCGCGCGCGTCAGCTGCCGATGTTCTCGAAGCGTGATGGCGCATGCGCGCTACATTATACAGCTAGCGAATGTTCGTGAAGAGGAGAAGCGCACGCGGTTGTAGAGGAGGAAGGGTGCACAGATGGTGGAGGATTGAAGCGCTCGCGGTGTGTAGAGGAGGAAGGGATGCACAGATGGTGGAAGAAGGAGGAGGAAGCTTGCGGACGGCGCCGCACTACAAGCCTCGAGTATTAAATGCTCCGCATCTAAAAAAAATCTAGAGTGCGAACGCCTTCCAGTTCCTACTGTCATTTGCATCTCTCTCGAATTTTCACTCGCAGCCAACGCCACCTTTTTTTCACTTATAGCAGAGACGCCAACACCGCCAATACCGACATCGAAGCTTCTGCAAAACAAGCTCTTAAACGCCATCCCATTTAAAACGTTTTTCGTTTTATTGTGCAAACGAAGGAGGAAAATAAAAAACGTGTTTGAAAGTAATGCAGCTTTTCTTTCTTTTTATGTTCATATCTTTCGTTAACTTTGTCTAATTCTATGTTATGTTCTGCTAGGCTCTTGGATAGCCAAGTGGTTTCGAAGCTCACGTTCAATTCGTGTATATGCGGCTTTAAATTCCGCCTTTTTAAGAAACATTTTCCGCCAAGAATATTTTTGTCTCTCTTTCTTCTTTCTTTCTGCCCTTTTCGCTCTCTCTTTCTCTCTCTCTCTCTCTCTCTCTGTACTCGCTTTGCGGCCCGTACGAGTTATTGCATCCCACGCCGGACAAATCTGCGCAGTGAGAGAGCGTCCACCGGGCTCACTTGTTCGGTGGGTGTTGCGGACGATCGGGAATATTGCGCTACACGCGCTTGAACGGTAGATGCCGTTCATGGTGATGACAGTTTATGCGAATGTGTAATGGCAAAACGAAAAGCCAAATAACAAAACGATGACAATGACAACCATGACACCGTGTACACCGATGCTATCCACAACAACAATTAACCCTATAACAACAACGATGCAGAGGGGCAGAGTGCACCTGCCTCGATAACAAATGCGCTTTAATATAGGCTTACTATATCGGTCACCCCAACATTCAGGAAAAGAGCACGCACGGGCGCGGCGTTTATAAACAAGCGGTGAAACTATACTCGCAAAACTAATGAACCTCAATGCGTTAGTGTAATGCTGGCTTGCCCGCTCCTGCGCCCGCTTCCTGTTATTTACGCTGCGCTATTTCGAGAACATCGCCAGAGTGGAACCTCCTGCCAGGAGCCTCGGTGCTTACTTAATGATGTCGAAAAATTTGAGACAGACGTGCTTGTTCATACGTTCTCGCTTAGAGGCCCTCTTGTTTCACTGCTGTAGGGGCTGATTTTTCATTAAACTGATTTGTCTGTATCTTTCCGTTTCTTGGATGGAGCACACATGTCATTTGTTATCATATTCCATTTCTATTCTTTCATTAAGTTCTGTATATTCAATGCGTCCTGCTGCTTCTATATGTATGGAAAATCAATGTGGCCGCAATAATTTCGAGGAAAAAAAGATAACGATAATGTAAGTTCAGGGCACTTGCAGGCATTTTTCCTTTCTTTGTTAGCTCTGATGAAACATACCAATTAAGCCTTGCTTTTTTCTTCCTTCAAATGTGCCACCACCATACTTTTGAATAGCCCGAGCTGATTGTGTACAATTTTCCGCTGTCGGATGGACGCGTTTTTTTGTGCGTCATGATTGTTTCAGTTGTGTTTGGTCGACTGTGGTTCCCTATGATTCATTTATCCCCGACTTCGCCTTGTTTTTCTTTTACTTCCACGCTTACTGGGTCATAGAAAAAGAATGTGTACAATTCCTAACGTCAAACTAGTTCGAAATTTATGCACCAAATTCTGTCATTATAAGGCCACTTTTTCCGGGACGTCGCTGACCGTTTCTGTCGCTTACAAGACAATGAGGGAGTCGGTGTTATTGTTCGGAAAGAGAAAAGGGTGTCGCTATATTTAGCTAACCATAAGTAAATTATGGCTCAGTGCCAAAGAGAAAGAAGTATTTGTATCGAGGCTACAAACAATTAAACACACAAACAAACACACGGACATACCTGAAAGAAGGAAGTTTGGAAGGAAGGAAGGCAGAAGGCAGGAAAAATAACAAGACTGGTTGGCTACCCTACATCAGAGAGAAGGGGAAAGGGTAGGGGAAAGATGAAAGAAAGGCAGAGAGAGGAGCGAAAAAAAATAAAGAGAAGGAAATGATCCATTAACGCGCTGGCACGTATACGGTGGTGGCGCTGCAGGCGTTCACAAAAGCCCGTAGTGCTAAAGAACACAGACGAGCTTTAACTGCCTTGTGAGGCGACGAGCGATGAGGACGGAGCTCCTCCAGGATTCGCAAGGAGAGCGGCCGATCGTCCACAGTCACAATGCATCAGAGAGCATTCGTCCCTAGAGGCCAATTGAGGGCAGCGGCACAAGAGATGATCGATGTCTTCCTTGGGGCCGAAAACCTCGCATACCACATTGTCGGTCACTCCCATTAATGTTGTGTATGCCTTCGTGAAGGCAAAACCAAAGTAGAGATGACAAAGAATCGTAGCTTCACGTCGAAGAAGTTCCGATTGATATCGTAGTTGGGCACATGAACAATGTCTTGTTCGTTAAGCGCTATCTGACGTATGGTACCCCTACAATCTCGCCAATTACTTGTCTTTGGGTGCATAAGAATGACTGAAGTAAGCAAGAAATACGAAATTGTGTCGATGGAACTTTATTGTATGCGTAAGACCACTAAGCTAGTTTCTTGAGCGTGTTGACTTTACATGGCCCAGTGTGAAATCGCATAAGAAGAAAACAGGTGTCATGGGTCATTTCTCTATGTATGTGATTGGTTGTTTCCAAATAAAATACTGCTATAAGTCAGCGATCGTGTGTATCAAGCCTCTTCTCAGTCTTTGCATTATGCTTATTCCCCCTTGTAGAAGTGTTTATTATGCATATACATATCAGTCGGCTGTCCAAGTATATAGTTTGAATATACCATTGTTAACTTTGTATTCGTTAATTTTCAGTGCATGTCAGAATTATAGAGTTCAAGTCAAGCAATAATCACGTCGTACTTATTTAGCATAAATAGTCGGACTTTCGGAATATCTGACAGTCGAAGTACATTGACGTGTCAGGTTAATATGGTTCTTAAACAACGAGTCATGCAGTTTGACGTGATCTCAAGTGTAACTGTGATGCGCCGTTCATTTAATAGGTTTTGGAAACAATTGCGTCGGAAGTTTGTAGTCTTATAATTTTTAGAAATAAGGTACGGTATCATAATTATGTCACTTTAATATGCGTTTTTAGATGGCACGCGCTATCGTGAGAGATGAAAAATAATTTGAAAATTTTATTAACTAGGTGGACACAAGTGTTTTCAGGCCGATATGTACTCCACAAAAAAACAACCGCCACAGTAGTTCCGTTGGTAAGAGCATCGGGTGCGTAGCAATAAATAAATAAATAAATAATAAATAAATAAATAAATAAATAAATAAATAAATAAATAAATAAATTGTTAAGGCGTTTTTAGCCGGCAATGAGCGAGAATATCCAATGGCGACAGTCACAGCCAAGCACGGGCTCTCAGCGCGAGCGGCGTCCTTGTTGGGTAGCCCCACTAGAAGGTACTCAGGAGCTCGACCCATTTCCGAGTTCGGAGGCTTCGCTACAATTACCCCGGGGTCGAAGAGGGAGCCGCTTGGCGACCTAACAGCTTGTTGCTATGAGCGGGTCATAATAAGCCTTCAGGCGCTCCACGTTGACCATGTCGCGCCCACGGCGGCGCATGTCCGAATATTGTTCAACGGGTTCGATCAGATAGTTGACGGGTGAGGTGTGCTCGATGACACGGTAGGGGCCTTCGTATTTGGGACGTAGTTTGGAAGAGAGGCCAGCTGCAGAGGTCGGGATCGAGAGCCATACAAGCGCACCAGGAAGGAACGTGTGCTCAGAAGTGGTGGAGCCATCACGGATACTCTTCTGCCGCTCTTGCTCTTGCGTCGTAAAAGTCTTGGCAAGCCCGCGACACTCTTCAGCAAGCCTGGCTGTCTCGGAAATAGGTGCACACTCAGATGTATCCGGCGTGTACGGGAGTATCGTGTCCATGGTGTGCGACGGGTGCCTTCCGTACAGCAAGTAGAAAGGTGAAAAACCAGTCGTGCTCTGAGGGGCGGTGTTGTAGGCGTAGGTGACGAAGGGCAGTGTATTATCCCAATTAGTGTGGTTGGCAGCGACGTACATAGAAAGCATGTCGCCGAGGGTGCGGTTAAAGCGTTCGGTGAGGCCATTCGTCTGTGGGTGGTAAGCAGTAGTTTTGCGGTGGACAGAATGGCACTCCGTCAGAATGGCTTCAACGACTTCCGACAAGAAGACACGGCCTCGATCGCTGAGAAGCTCTTGGGGTGGTCCGTGGCGCAGTATAAATTGATGCAGCAGGAAGGACGCAACATCGCGCGCAGTAGCCGCAGGGAGAGCGGCGGTTTCGGCACGCGTATCGCGTTAAATGGTCAACGGCAACGATGGCCCAGCGGTTACCAGCCGACGTCAGAGGAAGTGGTCCATACAAATCAATACCTACGCGCCCAAAGGGACGGTCAGGGCAAGGTAACGGTTGCAGACCGGCGTGCGAGATGTGGGCTGACGGTTTACGGCATTGGCAAGTGAGGCAAGAGCGAACGAACTGCTGCACATAGCGGTACATCCCGCGCCAGAAGTAGCGTTGTCGAATGCGATGGTAGGTTTTGAATACCCCAGAGTGCGCGCATTGCGGATCAGAATGGAAGGATTCACATATCTCTGACCGCAGACTGCGGTGTATCACGAGTAACCACTGCCGGCCGTCGGCGTCATAATTGCGTCGGTGTAGAAGGCCGTCACGGATGGCGAAATGGCGAGCTTGACGACGCAAGGTACGCGTGGATGGCGTTACGGATGGATCAGAGAGCATGTCCATGAGCGGGCCGATCCAATTATCCTTTCGCTGTTCGGTAGCGATGATGTCAACATCAATGGCAGAAACATCAGCCGAGGATACTGAGCAGAGCACATCCCCTTCAGGCAGAGGGGAGCGCGAGAGGGCGTCGGCGTCAGCATGCTGGCGTCCCTTGCGGTACAGCACGCGGATGTCGTAGTCTTTTAAGCGGAGAGCCCAACGGGCGAGACGGCCTGAGGGATCCTTCAATGATGAAAGCCAGCATAGTGCATGATGGTCGGTGACGACATCGAGTGGGCGACCATACAAATAAGGTCGAAACTTTGTAAGAGCCCAGACGATCGCCAGGCACTCTTTCTCCGTGACGGTGTAGTTTTTCTCGGCTTTCGTGAGCGTACGGCTTGCATATGCTACGCCATATTCAGGGAATCCGGGTTTTCGCTGCGCCAGGACAGCGCCGAGGCCTACACCGCTGGCGTCCGTGTGCACCTCCGTTGGGGCTGTGGGGTCGTAGTGGCGTAGAATGGGAGGCGACGTCAACAAATGGCGGAGCTTCGCGAACGCGTCGTCGCACTCGGATGACCACGAATTGAAGGGCCCGTTACTTCCAAGGAGCTTCGTCAGCGGTGATATGATCGTGGCAAAATTTCGTATGAAGCGTCGGAAGTATGAGCACATGCCCACGAAACTACGCAGTTCTTTGACAGATGCAGGTTTGGGGAATTAGGCCACGGCCTGAAGCTTGGCAGGATCAGGAAGAATGCTGTCTTTGGACACGACGTACCCCAGTATGGTGAGTTGCCGTGCTGCAAAGCGGCACTTTTTCAGATTTAGTTGCAAGCCAGCATTGCTCACACGTGCGAAAACTTCTTTCAGACGTTGGAGATGCGTGGAGAAATCCGGAGCGAAGACAATGACATCGTCGAGGTAACACAAGCACGTGTACCATTTCAAGTTGCGCAGAACGGTGTCCATAATGCGCTCAAAGGTCGCAGGTGCATTACATAGACCAAACGGCATGACGTTGAACTCGTACAAAATAAATAAATAAATAAATAAATAAATAAATAAGACAATTACCTTAATTTTAGGTCTGGCGGTCCCATTTCACCAATTTAACAAAGAGTATAGGTACCTTCCCAAGTGACAATCTACTTCGTTCTGCTCAGCACCAGGCAGAAAGTGCGCTTGTAGCTATATTTAACCGGCGGGTACATATTCTCTGCCTACCACAGCAGCGGTAGATGATTAACTATTTCCTCAATGCTTTGTTGGATTAAGGTGTGCCCAGGGGCATTCGTGGAGCGTTACGCGTCCACCTTTCGTGGCGACTACCCACCAACAACCCAGTGCCAGGTCGCTGTACTCCTCTACCCATTGGGAAAAACTGGGGGGGGGGGGGGTTCTTGGTCGGCACTGAGAATCGAAACTGGTACCTACCACGTTGGAAGCGCACGCACTAACTATGTAACCACAGCTGCAGTCTGAACGAATTGAAGAGACAAACTCGTGATACCGTATCTGACCAAACTTGCAACCACCGGGGTCAAGTTTAGACCCTGCCGACGGCAAATGGTCCTTTGCTTCACTTCACCTTCTTCACATCTCACATCTATATCACAATTACTACAATGCACTTTAAAAACATTACAATTAACGCTCCCTATACTTTTTCTTGTGTCACGTTGTGTCAAACAACGAAACGACCTCTCAAATATATCCTAATTGATTTTTTTCAGGCTGCTTAAGTGAAAAAATGAAATTTTATCTTACTCTAAGTGTAAATAAAAAAATCCAGCCAGCTATACTTCACGAAATGTGTCAAAATAGCGAAGCTGATCGCCTTTTTTTGGTCTTTAGCGGACTATCATACCTCTATATTTTCTGTCTTCCCGTCTATATATTTAAAGTCCTTCACTACTCACCGCTGAGCATCAATCTCGCTCGTCTTTATGCATATCTCATTAGTACACTATTTCCGCATAGCCTTACTCTCCCCTTTCCTGGAGCGCCTAGGATTGGTTCACCCGTTAAGTTTCACCCTCGCACCTCTAGACTCGACGCAGCCATCCGTTTCCTACGGAGCCCCACTCCTGCCGCACTGCGACGCCACTTAATCGGCGTTACGTCATCGGACGGGGAACTTTCGACTAAGAATAGCCTGGCTGTTCAAAAATGCTTCAACTCGGTACGTATTACACCAAAGCGCCGGCGCGTTGCGATCAAATATGATGTCACGTTTGTCTTCACCTTTTGCGCTCGTACAGGTTTTAGTTCCGTATATAAAGCGTTCTCACGTGACGACATATACTTAATATTATGGTACTGTTGATAGTTTCCTCTGTTCGGCTAGGGTAAAGAAAATCGAGATAATGCGAAGCAATTCACCATGCTGATTGCGCAAAACTTGGGGACATACGTGTTGTTAATGAATTGTTTGTACTGCTTTTGTCAGTGTACCGTTGAAGTGCACCATTAGAAATATATCCTGCTCCAAAATTCATGCATCACATTACGAAAATAGTTCGATTCCTCCTTTCATCGTTATGGTAAAAAACAAAGCTGCAAATCACTTAAACGTCATTAATTTTTTACAGTAACCATCGTTTATTTGGAGATGGCTAGGTTTTGCTGCTGCATGTCTGTTTAGCAGTGGTAAAACTTGTAATCCTTCGGAAGATTTTCGCGTTCGTAGAACACAGAAAAGGGGTTGGTTAATTTTGAGACATGTATACCGAATATAACAATTCCCCTGCGTGTTAGCAGGGTGTGCACTATCTCGTGTGAAACATCACATTTTTCACTAAGCTTTCAAAGCCTTCTGTGTTGTGTCACTCACAAGAGGTCCGAGCCACTGCTTATTCATACTAGCCGATAGACGCCAGCTTGTGACGATGAATCGCAAACAAGCAAAGCCTCGTGCAAACTTGCACACCCTCCCAAATATTCTAGCGAAAGGCAAAGAGGCGACTATGGATGCGTGTCTCTAGTACTGCCACAGCTCTTTTGTCGCTTTCCGGTGCATCTGCCAAGAGTCAAGTGATAATGGCCAGCGTAAGTGGACTGCGACAACAATAAAAAAATAGACAGGAAAACAGCAAGAGGCAAGGCAGTGCTGTAGGCGCCTCTGCAGTTGGCAAAGACTGCTGTGGTGAGGACGAATGTGTAAATAAACATTGCGTCTGTCTCTGCTAGGATTAAGCTTTTTTTTTTAAATTCATACTTGAGCATACACACTGAAAAAAGTCACACTCAATTCAGTGTGTTTCCCCACAATTTTGAGGAAAAGCTGCCTCGATACCACTTTAATACCAATAAACACGAAATAAATTCATGAATATTTCCAATATATTGTTATCCATAAAATATTTTTGAATCTACGTTCTTGCAATAGATATTTTCCTCCTGTCTCACCCATTTGCTATTTTTTTCTCTCCCTCAGAGTGTTCGCTGGTTGGGTGGGCGTCTCCTACAGTTACGGCCGTATCGCACCACACTATAACTCCCCCCAGAAAGACCCGCGAAATCTAGCTTCTCTGTGAAGATGGTGCGTTGTGAGAAGAAGCTTACTTCTCCACGTTACAAGGTACGTGGTTTTTGTACGTTCTTCTGTAAACCGTGGTGGTTCGTGAACTATATCTTTTATTGCAAAAAAAAAATGCGATTCTCTGCTGTCCGAAGAATCACTCTGCTGGCATTGGACGAAATAACACAGGCACACAGTGTTTAGCTGAGTCTAACTAGTATAGCTCCTTCCATGGCAGGTGCTGTTTGCAGGCATAGGTTGCTCCTTCGATGAAAAAAAATAATAATCTTTTTTTGTGGGTTTGTGAACATTTTTTTTATTTAAAGACATTCGAATGACAAACCGCCTACTTGAGCACGCCTGGCTGTCATGCGAATGAAAACCTCTACCCATACGCTCAGAGTCCGTGACGGCCCTGCTGCACGGAACACGTGTATAGGCTTGATTCACAGCCATAACACGTTCAGTTTGATCAAGACGTATTTTAATTCCTTTCGTTGCTGTGTCTAGCATGGCCAAACTGATACAGCGCACAAACATGCCAATCACTGCAGGTGATCACGTCGTACACAAATGAAATCCAGCTAGCGAGACAGCTCAGGAGATAGCGCACGTGAAAATGCTATCTCAAGTCCACGAAGATCCGATAGCACGAACAAGAGCGCTCATGATGACCCGGAAGGAAAGAATGAAACCACGAAGAAAACAAAGGGTCAGCGGGGTGTCCAGGATAAGTCATGTTTTCCTCCCGGTCGAAACCGGAGCGACGTGTTTGGCGAAGGCGACCCGTGTCCCTAATCAAACGCGTCGCAAGAAACCCTCCGCCCTCGTTCCCTCTTCCCGGGAACTTGTCGGTGGCGCTCTGAGAAAACGGCCTCGCCCCGTGTGTCGCACGGCGGCGCCAGGGTTTCCAGTTTCGCGAGTGTTGCCCCGGGACCCGTACAACACAACGCGCCTTCGCGTGTCGTCGCGGCGCTTGAGCCCCCGAGGTTTGCGCCCGTAGCCGCGACGCGGCGCCACGGTGTCCGGGCGAGAGACGCCCGCGGCCAGCGCTCGCACGGCAAAGCCGCCGACGCTTCTGCGATATTGCGTGCATGCCGAGTGCGGCGGTGGGCGGCCTCTTTGCTTCGGCCGAACGACCAGAGAGCACGGGATGAGAGCGGCAGCCGTGTCGTAGGACTACGATGCGTCGCTCGTGGTTGGTCGGCAGCCCCGCAACGACATCGAGCGAGGATGCTGGGAGCGCACGCAGTTGCCGTGGATCTCGTATCGCCAGCAAGCAGCCCGATGCAGCGAATGGCGCCGCTCCCAGCATCACACTGTTGCGGTTGCCGGTGGAGCGGCCGCCGCTGAGGGAGCTCTGAGCTGACAGGCGACGGACTATGCGTCGACCCGCTCCAAGGAGAGAGCGCCCATTCGAGACGCCCGCGGCTGTTGTTGTTCCGCTGGCGTGGTGCGATGGCGGCGGCTCGCCCGCGGCGGGCCGCCCCGCTTGGTCGTCGTCGCCTCCAACGGGGCACGTCGTAGTCGTCGCACCGGTGGCCCGTCACTCGTGAGACGACGTCGGCGCCACGATGCCCGTTCGCAGGGGGCACGTTGCCCCTCACAACACCTTCATCGACTCCATCATCCGCAAGTTCGACGGCATGAGTAAGTCGGGGGCCAGTCGGTCTTTTCTTCGCAGCCAATATCGAAACACGCGCGACGCCCGTACGAGTGCCTTGCTCCCCTTTTCGAGGAGCGTCTCTTTCCCCATCCCCGAAGCCCCACCGCGGTGCAAAGACGCACGCTGCTGTTTCTTCCGCGAACGGCCGCTGTGCTCCCCGCTAATCCTCTACACTGCTGCAGGAAACGAGCTCGCCTGCCGCACGCCGTTGAACATGACGCTCGCGCCTTGCGGCGAGTCCATCCAAATTCCCCGAGGTCATTCGCAGAGCTTCCGTGTGCTTTGACACTTTCAACACTAGCATTTCGCGTTGTTTTCTACGGTATATTTTCTAGCTAGTGTAGGCTTCGTTTGCCAACGTTTCTTGTTTTAGGGTGCGAGCCGACGCGTGTAAGGCCGAGCTCGCGCAATCAAAGCCTGTTTCGGAGGACCGGTGTTTCTTCGCCTCCTTGTCAAGAGAGCAGATAATAATAATACCTGCCTTCCCCCCTCGTTTAACACAGCGCGCGTGCTCTACGGGGACAACGTAGCAGTTGGCACCGCGTATACGAGCCGTCCTTGTGATCTATGTCGTCGTCGGCTGCCTTAATGCATAACGTAGCTGTTTGCACCGCTTTTTAGCGAGAAGGAACCGCCTCAAGCACCGCGTTGAAAAAGGAACGCGCGATATAGTACAACAAAGACACTTGAGGTTAGTTGGTTCTTATTTGTCACGTGCTGTGTTGTGTGCCAGACGTGCTAGCGTTCTTTTTTTTTTTTGTCAAGGGATTAAAGATATGTTCAGGAAAACAAAAGATTTGCCACCGCGTTTACGTCAATACCGAAACATTTTTTTTAGACACTGGTAGCTACAACTTGTTTGAAACACGTAACAATAAATAAAAAAGTGCTCCGAAGAAACGTGAATTTGAAATACCCTAACGGTGTTACTTAGTCGTCGCCATGTCGGCTTATTGAAGCACACTTTTTGAGACAAGATTTTTTTATATCGTAGTCATATTTCCAGGTTTCTACATTGTTGTCATTTTCTTGAATTCCGTAACGTCACAAACATTTTCCTTTGCTTATACTGCGAGGTAGGACTGGAGATAAAGCATAAAATATCCCCTTCGTGAGCATTCCATAACATGAACGCCGGTGCACTTAGCTCTCAGCGATCGTGCGAGGCATCTTCGTTCCGTAAGATTTTGCAGCCAATAGGGAATATAAATGCACGCTTCACATCGTAGTGCGCATTTAATTTTTGCATAACACCAAGCTGCAAGCCTTGCCTCTCTAATAAATTCTTCGACTCCTTCCGAAGGACCTTGAGAACACCGGCAGCTTTATTTTAATCACCGGGAGTGTAATCTAAACGCACGTGCTGCAAGCAAAATTCGACGGCATGCATGGCAGACATAGATAAGCATTTTTCGATTGCGATGCCCCAATAAGACGCCATCGAGCCGCAATCATCAACGCTTGTGTCGACGATGCGTGAAATCAGTCGTGTATAAACATGGCCACTCGCTTATTCGTCACAGCTGCCGCATTTTCACCGCGTAAGTGCATCAGCGGAAACATTCTTTATCGATTGATACGAGGAACTTAGTTGTTTGGCTCAACTCTTGGCCTATGAGAGACGAACTAATGCGCAGCTTTAAATTGCGTTCGAACGCCTGTGCGTTTTTTTTTCTTCTTTACTGTGAACTTTTAAGAGCGCGAGTGTTTAGTGTACTTCTGCGGTTCTATGCTGCCGGGAATCGAACCTGCAGCCTCGGACATAGAGGCAGAATGCCGCAACCATATAGCTGCACTTCGGCGAGTAAGCTTTCCAAAAGTAAATACTAATAAATAAAACGAAAAGAAAAGAAGTTTTCAGGACTACCGAAAAGTAGGAGCACCGAGACAACTGCGACATCGTCGACGAGGGAACTTAAATGCTGCTTCATGCGAGTCTCACAGTCCTGAATGTCATCAAACTGTTGGAGTCGATCGAGAGGGAGAGTGGAGGGGGGCAGACTATTGTTGCGGGCAACGAATTGTTTGGGTGGAGCCGCTTCGAAGGCGCGGTTCTAAGACTTGGCGAGATGGGGGGCATATTGCACCAAGCAAGCGAATCGATTATACATCCCCGGCACGGAGGAGCCAAACTGCTAAAATCATTTTTTTTTGTTCTTGCCTCGTGTGTTTTTATTTGTATCGTTATTTCTCGTTTCTTTCTTTCTCGCCGTCTTTGTACGATTTCGCGGGCTTTCCCCGATGTGTCTGTCATCAATTTCCACAACGGGTGGGAGAGGGGGAGGGGAGGACACGTGTTTTTGCGCGCGTCACGTGCTGCGCGTGGGACGTTTGCCCGAAGAAATAAGTGGCGGAAGAAACCTCTGAGCGGATTACAGCCTGCGTTCGGCGAATGTTTTTTTGCGACGACTACCTTTGGTTTCCGCCCCGTTCTGCCAATGCCTTTCAAAGCGCTGCCGCAGAACGAAAGTCAGCGTCGCGAACGGAAAGCCTATTAAGTGCTTTCGTTTCTACCTCTCTATAAAGGTTTAGGGCGAGAAAACAGTCTTTGGAAGTGAGGGAGAGAGTGTGGATCAAGTAATATTGACAGTCGCGAGTGTAGGCAAACATGCCGGAGCTGCGCTACGTTTCATTGTGTGGGTACGTTTCCATCCCATAGATGCGTCAGCGTTTGGTTGCGGAGTGTGTGCGTATTTCGCCGAATCTTTCCAGAAAACGGAACCCGAAATGATGTCGCTTCTCGCGCAGTTGATCTGAGAAATAACTTTAGAGCATGAACGAATACAGAATTCTATTCGCAAATGGGTTGCATTTGCTGCCTGAGTAGCGTTGAGGAGTGAGGGGGATTGTAGGCTGTGGGGGAGAAACAAAATTGTGATTCTTCGGGAGTACTTTCTCTGTATTGATGTCAAGCTGATTCTCCGAACGTTCGCTGTTTATGACTCTTGAGCGCGAGTTTTACATGTTGACTGTGTTGGAATCAAATGAATGTTGCGCGATTTGCATACGACTTGTCAAAGCGGCTCTGAAACTAGCAAAAGCCTTACGTATGCTACATGTATGTATACAATCTATTTCCTTTTCTTTGTCACATGGCTCAAGGGTAAACGCAACTACAGAGTTAGCACAGTGTTTTGATGCTGTTGTGGTATGTTTCAGATGTCTAGCCTATATTTAGAAAGTACCATAGAGGTAGTTATATATCCCTACGTTCTTTATCGGATGTGGCGTTCCTAGCGCGTACAGGTATGAGGATAGTTCAACTAAATTGTTCATCACGTTTTCCTTCTTTTAAGGATTTATACTGCACAACCAAGCGGCTACTGTTTAGAACTCTGAAAACTGCGCTGAGTTATTTTAACGTGTGTATAAATAAGATATTCCGAAACTTAGTGATAATTGAATAGTGACATTTCCATACTAACACAAATTGTCGTCATGACTTTCTTTGTCATAAAAAGTCGCGACTTTCTTGACAAAGAAAGTCATGACTTTTCTTGTCAACCAACATTTGCAGCTAAACATTCGCATCTGGCATCAGAGCGTAACCTTCGTTATGACAATTTGATCGAAATCACGATATGTTAGAAAGATGTAGTTAACTTGAAACATTTAACGTATACTATGGGATGACATATTCCTCGCACTAGTTTCACTGCTTAATCTTGCACAGAACACGAAGCGATTGGGCTTTCACATACACGCTGATTCGGGCATATCTAGTCAAATCATGGGTAATAATTACCCAAGTGTTTGTCATCCTCATCATACGTGCGACATGCTTCAGCAATCGCTGTTCTGTGCAGTACACTGCTCGGTGGTTGCGCATGCGTTGGTTGGGTAGTTGTCTGCTTTTGTTCACCAGCTGCTTGCGAAAACACGATTGGGTGCTCCCTCGCGCACAAGTCAACAGCCTTACGTACAGCATATACTGTTGGCGTGACAAATGCCTTTGCACCTCATAAAGGCGGCAGCTAAACAACAAACCACCACCGGCGGCAGATGAACAGCTGTTGCACCGCAATACCTTTTTTTTTTGTTCATTGACATCCATCAGTGCAGCTCGGCATTTGCGCTTGCCCTATATGTGACAATACGCTGATTATTTTCTAGCAGTGTTATATGCTTTGTGAGCCCATGGGTATTGGTTGATTGGTTGTGATCGCGTCTTAAAACTTAGTGACCAGACGTCCCGATTTAGGAGGGACACATCTCAGTTTCATGGCTGGTGTCTCGTTGCCCTGCCAACCTGCTTGAGGGACGATGTTTTGTCCACCTTTCAGCCGAAAGCCGGCTCGCATTCACACTGTCTAGCCCAGCACCGCACCTCTTTGTTCTACTATACTGTGCATGGCAGGACGACAAGGACATGAATTACAGGCCAATTGGCTTGCTCTACGTTGTACACAAGCTATTCACAAAGAAACCCTAACAGAAATAGGACATTAGAGTTCAGTCAAGCAATAGAACGAGCGAGATTTAGTACCGGCTACTTAGTAATAGGTGACATTCATACTATCAATAAGGTGAAAGAGAAATGCTCAGAATACACTCAAACACTACACACAGCCCTCATAGACTAGGAGAAGACATTTGATTCAGTAGAGATATCAAAAGGCATGCAGACACTGCGGAATCAGGGGTTGACGAAGCATATATAAACATCCTGGAAGAAATCTACAGGGAATCAACTACCACCACAGTGCTCCATAAGGAAAGCGACAAGGTAACAATAAAGAAGGGTGTAAGGCAGGGGGATCCAATCTCCCCAATGCTATTTACCGCGTGCTTACGGGAGGTTTTCAGAGACCTAGAATGAAAAGAATTGTGAATAAGAGTTAATGAAGAGTATCTTAATAAGCTGTGATTCGCCGATGACATTGTCTTGATGAGCAACTCAGGGTACGAATCACTGCTTATGATCACTGAGCTGGACACGGAAAGCAGAACGGTAGATCTGAAAATTAATATGCACCTCGGAATTAATTATTTAAAATTAATATACAACCTCGGAAGAGAACGGCACTTCGAGATAGGTACCTGTAAAAACTGTAAAAGAGCAAGTCTACTTAAGACAGGTAGTAACCGTGGAGCCGAGCTACGACATTTAAGTCACTAGAAGCATAAGAACGGGGTGGAGCACTTTCGGCAAGCATTCTCAAATCATGAATGGTGGATTACCTCTATCCTTCAAGAGGAATGTATATAACAGCTTCACCTTGCCGGTACTTAATTGATTGATTTTTATGTGGGATTTAACGTCCGAAAACCACCGTTTGATTATGAGAAGCGCCGTAGTTGAGAGCTCTGGAAATTTCGACCACCTGGGGTTCTTTAACGCGTGCACCCGAATCTGAGCACACGGGTCTACAGCAATTGCGCCTCCATTAGAAAATGCAGCCGCTGCAGCCGGGATTCAATCCCGCGACCTGCGTGTCAGCTGCCAAGTACCTTAGCCACTAGACCACCGCGGTGGGCTTTGCCGGTACTTAACTACGAAGCAGAAACCCGGAGTCTTAGAAAGAGGATTCAGCTTAAATTGAGGGTGCCGCAGCGAGCGATTGAAAGGAAAATGATAGGTACAGAGTGGGTCAGGGAAGCAACCTGGGTTAAGGACATCATAGTTGAGATCAAGAAGGAGAAATGGACATGGGCCGGCCACGTAGCGCGTAGGCAGGATAATCGCTGGTCATTAGGGGTAATTGATTGGATTCCCAGGGAAGGCAAACGCACGAGGAGGAGATGCAAAATTAGATGGGCTGATGAGATTAAAAAAAGTTCGCAGGTATAACGTGGCAGCAGAAAGCACACGACCGGGTTGGTTTGCGGATTATGAGAGAGGCCTTTGCTCTGTAGTGAACCTAGTCAGCCTGGTGATCATGATGATGATGACTATGTGTGGCTATGGTCTACATTATTCCTGTCTTTCTCTCTATATCCCCGTTTCTTTCTTTCTGTTTCTTTGTCTCGTTCTCCAGTCCACAGCAATACAATGACTGTTCTGCTAAATGACTGTTCTGCTAGGGTACCTGATGACTGTTCTGCTAGGGTACCTGATATACTAGGGTACTGTTCTGCTAGGGTACCTGATAAATGACTGTTCTGCTAGGGTACCTGATATCCGAATGGTTGCAACACTCGCTTTCGGACAGTGGGTATCCAGGTTAGGATCCGCTGCAACTTCGTTGCTCCATCATCTCGACTTTGCCGAGCAGAGTTCTTTGTTAACGCTCGCCTTCCTCCTCTTTCGTGGCTCCAGGTTTTACTCTCAGGTTTTACTCTCTCTTCACGAGTCTCTAACTTCTTCTCCTAGCGCTCTTTATCAGTCTACTTCTCTCCGCTATCTCTCTCTCCGATGCCCTCGCTTTCTCTTGCACCTGCTGTACTTGCGCATGGCACTTTCCCAAATTCCTGTGACGCACACATTTCCGAGTTCCTGCATACGATACGAAGTACAGACTCTAAGCCTAAAACAGCTCTTGTGTTAAATGTGTAATTTTCGGTTTGGGCTACATGACATGTTCTTTTCCGCCGTTCTGCGACGCCCCCTCTCCCCGCCCGTCCCGCATCGGAATCTCAGAAATAAGGTCACTTTACTAAACCCACAACACTCTTCTAATCGCGGTGTTTTCGTTCCCCGCGTTTTACTATCGAACTAACATACGGAGCGAAAGAAAAAAGAAGAGAATGAAAAATGAAAGCACGACCACCTTTCATGTGGTACTACAACATCGGTACGTTCATTTTTTTTTTAGTGCACTAAACGATCGAGCACTGTGGTCGCATTGCTCTTTTCCGTCCTTGTTCATTTAGTGCGCTATGAAAGGGAACACAAATCATCAGCATGCCCAGGCATACACGCTTTCGACATTGCACGGATAGCTTACGCATTGACGTGAGTGTGAATAGTGACAGCAGGACATGGCTCACGTTGCGTCGGTAACGGTGATAATCCGCCGAAAAGCTGCTCCCGTTAAGCAAAGCAAAGCGAAGTGGTACGCGCGGGGTTTATCTTTTGCGCTGACGTAATCGTAACCGCCGTGTTTTTGTACTGTACCACTGTGACAAGCTTCTTCCTTGGCCTCACGGGCTGTTTAACCATACGCTATATGTCCCGTAAACATGCAATCGCAAGCCGTATCAATATATACGAGAGTGCCGAGACAAAGTAACATGCGTATGTCTTCATTCGTCCAAAGGTTTTATAAAAATTTAGAGGTTTTTACCTGCATAAACCCTGATATCATTGAGGCATGATAGTGAAGATTTCTCAAAATTTCGACCATCTGGTGTTCTCTCACGTGCACGGAGAAAACACAGCACACGGTATTCTACATCGAAATGCCACCGCCGCCGGCTGTATCAAACCCGTGACCTATAGGGGTCTATAGCCGAGCACTGTAAACACTACACCAGCGCGGCGGACGTGCTGAGGTTTTACCCGGCTGTCAAGTACAGGACCTCGCGGGCAGCGTCATTGTCAGTGCGTCGTCCCAAAAAATACGGTGACGTCATCCTTCCTGAAGACTCCGGTCGGTGCCGCAGCGACTCGCCAAGCGCGTGACGTCACATATGCATTGCAGCATCGGGTGATCCATCCTGTTCATTAAAGGGGTGAAGCAATCCGCGGCCTGGGCAACGCTTCCGTGGAATTCATTATATGTGTGAATGGTAGATCCGCGTATGTTAAGGACGCTGCCAAAAGTACGGAATGTTGAGGGGGTGGCTTGCCAAATACCGCACGGAAGTATACGCTATACGGAAGGCGGTGCTTGGTTGTTGGAAAAGAGAGAGAGAGAGGAAATTAAGGAAAGACAGCGATCTTTGCACAGTTTGCTATTCTACGCTAGGGGAAGGATAACACTTGAACTGCGGATTTCTGCAGCTCAATTGACAAACACAAAAGGCAATGTGTGTGAAATGGAAGGAAAACGGATGTTGTCCTCACTTTTTGTTTGGTACAGTTCAACTATAAGAAGTCAAATGGTGATGAAGTAATATTATCTACAGGCGAAATTAATTTTGATTTTTGTACTTTACAGCCATGTAAAAGCGACCCTAAGAAAAGCGTTCTTAAGTAGCCATTGGTGTAGTCATAAATCCTGCACTTAATGCAGCTTCGCTAACACGAAACCCGAGCAAGTGCTTGGAGCGGGTGACCCAGTTATACCCTGAGCAATCACGCTCTTGCCGAGGTGGTGGCGCCCTCTCTCGCGCGGCGTGGGCATCAACCGGGGGTTAAAAAAAAAACGTTTTCCGCGACTTTATCTAAAGTATTGTGAATAATTCATGGTTATTTCCTATATACTGTGTTATCTTAGGTCTTGTTAGTAAATTTTGATCTGGTTTTGATTGTTAGTTAGTCATTAATCTTTGCGGAATCACGCGATATGAGGCAGTACATGAAGAAGTCCTACCTTTAGAACGCTACGCACTTAAAGTTACAATGAAAGATGGTTATGAGATCCTTTACCGCAAATTGAACTTTCCGAATTGCGGGCGTGGTACCTGATATATCATTGACCTACCACTGCGACCGCCCTTGCACACACTTGGAATGTGCTAATCGTTGATTGCTTCCTTCAACGGTGAACCGGACTGTATAAGGCGGATATTTAAAACGGGACAACGCTGCTGGAAGCCTTGGCCGAACAACAACGTATAAAATAAAACGGAAGGAGATTATGATTTACCCCCAAATGTGGTTCAAGCGCACTATGAGTAGTTTTTACGTCAAAACAACAAATGCGCTGCATAGATATATCTTTAACGGGCTTTGCAGTCAGGCACGGAACGAGCGGCTGCTAAAAGAGAACATCGTGAACTCTGGCGTTTGAACCCGCTAGTCGCCGACCTTGCCAATTATACCAGTCGTTCATGGAGTCGCTGATTAATGAGCGAGCCGGAGCAAATACAATTGTGGACGCATTGTCTGCTGTCGCCGGTGCTAGCGAGCAACTTGCAAGCGAAAGCGCGTAATAAAGTTCATGCCAAGAACTGCTTGTGTAGGCACGTGGTTGCATTGTCTCTGACGTTGCGGGTGAGCGATCAATTCGCAACGAGTATGTTCGAAGGTGCGTGAAAGGTTAGCGGTGCGTATTCCGCGAGGAAAAGACAGAAACAAGTGCGCAGGCTTGGCGGGCACACGTCGACGTGGTCGCGTCTTCTTCTCCGGGCTCTCAGTGCATCACACTCATGTGTCTCTCGGCAAAAACAAGACGTGTGTTTAAACAGGTATTACTTGGACCGAGAGTGCTCTGCTACTAGGGAGCTGCACGCAGTTGACAGTAATGCGTTTGGAACATATGGTGAGCAATTTAAATTGGGTAGACATGTGATAGCAGTTAGCTGTGTTTTGAACAGCCCCGCCACGGTGGTCTAGTGGCTAAGGTACTCGGCTGCTGACCCGCAGGTAGCGGGATCAAATCCCGGCTGTGGCGGCTGCATTTCCGATGGAGGCGGAAATGTTGTAGGCCCGTGCACTCTGATTTGGGTGCACGTTAAAGAACCCCAGGTGGTCAAAATTTCCGGAGGCCTCCACTACGGCGTCTCTCATAATAAAATAGTGGTTTTGGGACGTTAAACCCCACAAATCAATCAATCAATGTGTTTTGAACAAAATGTTTACGCATTAGAATACAATACGCGCTCTACTATGGGAGAGCAGTATAAGCTGTCCCGTAAGACGAGGCTTGTTGGTTCGTTGGCTTCAAAGTTCTCAAATGGTCTATTCTAGTGTAGTTACTGCCGTATAAACTCCGAAATAGACCTCCAACGTGGAGCCCGTGTAAAAAGGCGTGAAAAGCGAAACATTCAACTAGTTTTTAGGTAAATAACGCTTTCAAGTCATTGCACGTTTTGAAAGACGTGCGCCCTTGGTAACATTTATATTAAACTTGCGCGCTGTCATATTTTAAAGCGAACATGGGGTCCCAAAAACCGTTTCGCCACATTTAGATTCTATAGCAACCATGCTACTATTCTGACATCCAGAAAAAAAAAATTGGCAGCATATCCACGGAGTGAATGATGGAGAGTGGGCCGAAACATTCGTACGTCCATTCGTTCTTGCTTCCGTCCGTCCATGCGTCCGTCCGTGTGACCGTCCATGCGTCCATCCGCCCGTCCGTACGTGCGTCCGTCCCTGCGTTCGTCCATGCTTCCGCCCCTGCGTCCGTTCATGCGTCCATCCATGCATCTGTCTGTGTGTCCGTTCGTCCATCTATTCAACACTCCGAGTACCCCAATCTCGCATCTTTTCATCATATATTTTTCATATTGAAGCACCGCCAACCAGTGGACATTCCAAGGACTAAACGAGAGGTGGAACACGCACACTTTCTTACGGCTTGCGCTTCGGGTCTACTTCCCACCTTTAACCACCTCGAGTTCATTCATGGTATATACTAGTTCATTGTATTCATGGCACTGCGGCTCAACGCTCGCTAAACCTTTCTAAAACTAAGGAGGTTGCACCCAGCGAGTATAACGTAGCAACCCTTTCTTGTCACATAGTGCTCAAAGTACATGCCAACGGCTGCTAATGGGGATCGCAGCGTGCGCATTAACTAAAAGCCGAATGCTCCTGTCTCTCATTCCCCATTAGCAGCCATTGGCATGTACATTGAGCACCATTTTTTATTGTTCAACAACGCACAGAAGAAATCCCTCACCGGCACCACCTTGGAGGTCAAAATGTTATGCTTGTTACGCACTACAACGGCTACGAGGGACGAACGGGTGCCGCTATAAGAAGCTTCGCCCCTAAAAAAATCGCAGCGTATCTACGTAGGGAATGATGATGAGTGGGCGAAGCTCCGGAGGCTTTTCGGTAAAACCGCGAATCTTCCGTGAATCTTCCGTGAATCTGTCCATATATATATATATATATATATATATATATATATATATATATATATATATATATATATATATATATATATATATATATACTCCAAGTCTAGCGAACACTTCGCGTACTAGGTGTAGCTACGGCAGACAAGCCTTCGCTTTAAGGAGCTTCGCCCCTAAAACCCTCGCGTAACTTGCGTTTCGGTATCCGGCTCTCCGCGCTCGCTTGGCGGCAGTCTTTAGAGCCATTAAGCGCTATCCGACACATACGTCGGCGATCCAGGAGAATGAGAGATTAACGGGAGCACCAGCGCAGCCTCGCGCAGCAGCCAATCGGAGAACAGCGGCACCTTCAACGCCATCTAGTCCATTCACCCAACTGCCACATTGCACACATCTCTATGGGACATTGATAGAAAACTAGACGTGAAATGGCGATGACGACATAAAATACGAACAGCACCATCTACTATATCTTCACCTAACTGCAGTTTGCATGCATCTCTATGGAAAAATCGCCATCTGTTGTATGATAAGGAAGACGCTAATAAGTACGCCGGAGGGACGAGGGATTGTCCTAGACCATCAGAAGCTTCGCCACTAAGCGGTGAACACGAAACAGAGAAAGAACACGACGGGACATGCTGGCAATATACTGACCATTGCAGCAGCGGCAGTTTACAGTAGTCAGTGGTAGCCAACATCAAACAGTGCGGGCATCATGAAAGCAAATATGTCGGTTAATGTCATTCAAAAATTCTCTGTCATCACACTCATAATATCGGAAGGGTAGGAGGACGCAGCAAGACGTTGCATTCGAAAGCTAATAATACTGGTGCGATTTTTAACACGAAAGTGTGTTATGCTGGGGTCCACCACGGCTCCGCTTGCGTATTTCCGTCACGGATATGACGTAAAATATAATAACAAATCGCAAAAGAAAAAAAAAGGAGTTCTGTCGCTGGGCACCCAATCAAACTTCAGCATTGGCTGAAGTTCGATAACACTGCACTGCAAAGCGTATTTTTCCTTTCATGGTATTTAATGAAGTATTTGTGTAATAAAGTCGAAAATTAAGCAAACAAGAGTACAATAAAATGGAGACAATAAGCGCTCAAGCGTTACTAGAAACACCCAAGGGCTAACACAGCATGTAGTAGTAGAGCGAGAGTTCTTCACATCGTGTTGTACAAGAAAGGGCGTAAGGCCAAACACCGCACCAAGATGCAGTACTAGTCCGGTCTAAATTCTAGGCCGCTATAAATGTCCTTGAGGTCAATAGCCATTTGAGTGAAGTGTGTGCTTGAAGAAGTGGTGGGTCCTGCAAAGTGCTTTTCAGAAGCTGTGCATACCCATGAGGAAACACATGTTATGGCACTGGGTTAAGTGATGCTGGTTGAAGATAACGTGTGAAGTAATGACGAAACTTCTTTTCAGCGCTTGCTGAAGGACATCCCAAAACAGAGTTGCGTTTCATAAAGCAATTTTTTGTCGTCTCGGGCACATTACATGAACGGCAGATAATAGAAGAAACAAAAATTCATTTTCTTTTCAACCATGTGTTTACGGCAGTGTTTAAAAGTGGAGTTTATAGAGAAGTGTTTTTTTTAATTCGGTGAAATGTACTTTTTTCGCACTCGTTTCAACACATCGTGGCATGGAAGATTGGAGTACAACGAGTGGTACAACGTAGGCGGGAAGAGCATACTTAGTAGATCCTTATACAGTGCCTAGCGCGATACCGCCTGAAAGTATTACACGGAAAAGCGAGCTTCAAGGAACTGAAGTGCGAGGTAAACTTCCAGCATGAATCCCCACGAAAACAGGCGGTCGGAGAAATTGAATGAAACAATTAATCGTCGTAAGCAATAAACAAGTATAACCTGCAAGAATGAACGAATTCGTGGCCTGCAAATTGCTAACGGCAAGCCATTCATGTATACACCTTATACCGTTTGGCGGTCCTCAGAGCTCAGCAACATTAGCGCGTTTCCGTCACCAGCGGTGAGATGGCGCGAATTAAGTGCACGCGTTGGGTAAACACTCGGCGGTCGTCGCCTCACGCGTTTCGATGAGCACCGCCTCCACGCCCCGCCGTGGTGGTCTAATGGCTAAGGTACTCGGCTGCTGACCCGCAGGTCGCGGGTTCGATTCCCGGCTGCGGCGGCTGCATTTCCGATGGAGGCGGAAATGTTGTAGGCCCGTGTACTCAGATTTGGGTGCACGTTAAAGAACCCCAGGTGGTCAAAATTTCCGGAGCCCTCCACTGCGGCGTCTCTCATAATCAAATGGTGGTTTTGGGACGTTAAACCCCACAAATCAATCAATCAATCAATCAATCAATCAATGATCAGCACCGCCTCCACGGAGTACGGTCTCTCCGCGCGCGCACTTTTGAGACGCGTCATTCGGGACTGCACGAAGGTGACTGTGCTCGCTGTCACGAGAAGAGCACGCCGCTCACACGCGAATAAGTAAGAATTGTGACAGTTCGCGCTTATCTTGTGTATACTTGCGCCTTCGTTTCGTGCGTCTGTTTGGACAGCGTGTCGGGCTGTGACAGTTGCCAGTTCGTCCTGTGTATGCGAGTTTCACGCGTGCTCTCTGCTTTAAGGCACGCGCAGCGAGTTTCGAGCAGCTTAACGTTCTTCGGGTGACTGTTTTGTAATTTGTTGCTGTGGCATTCGTTCCTTCGTCCTTGCGGCGAAACGACGCACACTAGACGCTCAACTATACCTCTGTAGATACCATGGTTTCACATTCGTGTTATACCGACTCCTAGATAGAGGGATCAGCCACGTTTTTTTTGCCAAGACTCGGCTAATGCTGGGTGGAGTTAGTGTGCAGTTTCAAGTATAGATAAAAAACAAAACAAAAGCTCACAGCTTGACTAAATTTCGCCTAAGACGAATTGAAGGCGGCCATCATTTTCTTTTATACTTATGTACTGATCCTCTCACGCCAGCTTAAAGAACCCCAGGTGGTCAAAATTTCCGGAGTCCTCCACTACGGCGTCTCTCATAATCATATGGTGGTTTTGGGACGTCAAACCCCACAAATCAATCGAAATTTTTCACGCCAACATCCGAAAGCTTTCCGCTCCGAACGTGGTTTTGCAATGCCTTCGGTATTGGACTTAGCCACGATGTCACGTGATGTGAAGTTGTCACGATCATTCTAGAGTGAGATCGTGACGATCTCACAAACTTTGACGATGTGTGACGATGTCATGATGACATCGCATGAAGGCGTTGATCGATCACATGATCATGATTTTTTTAGCATCAGTTGTGCTAACGCCGCGGATATGGTCCCTCTTCGCGTTTGATGAGGCGTTCAAAGCTGAGGCCTCAGTAATGACAAGTCTGTTTACTATATCGCATCCATGCGCGTCATGTGAAATCACTTAGGATTCGGTCGGTGTACCGTAGACGTGCATTTCTTGTTTGTACGCCAGGGATGCGATGTTCGTTTATCGCTGGCTGCGCGCACGTGAGATGCGGGCCCCGCATAGCAAGCTGCAGACGTGTGCTACCGAGCGCTCGTTGAAACTGGCAGATAGGAAGGGCGCTCACGTATACGCGCGTCACCTTCGGTTGCCGTGAGATGCAGCACGCGAGGCGCATGGGAGTGGTAAATAATATTGGAGCCGGGGGGATATCGGAACGAAATCAATATTTAAGGGCAGCGTTTAGGTAAAAAAGCTTATGTTCTCGGGCGCTGCCAACAGAAAAACGAAAGTCTAAGATCCTTTCTCTCTCTCTTTTTTCACTTCGAGACCCGATTTGAATTCGTGAGTCTAAAAGGTCAAGGTGAGGTGTAACTACTGAACATTTGCTAATTTTTGTTTCGTGACAAAGCAGCTCCAAGCCACGCGAAGCCAAACGGAGCGAAAAATGCGAAGATTAGACGAATCCGTGCACTACCCACTATTCTCAAGCTCGCTTAAGCGCCGTGTGCTGTAGCTCCCATAGACACTAGCGCCACAGTTCTCTCTCGTGCGTTTATAGGAAACTGTATGTTTGAAATAATGAAAGAGAGGAATCTACGAAGGCACCACGAAGTCATTATGTCATAACGACTGACAAACATACAAGAACACTATCGCTTGCGCAGTCGCATTCTGTTCTATTCCTTGCTATCAAGTAAACGTATGGAATAGAACAGAAAAAAAAAACTTTATTTAATAAGGCCCTGCAGGACGTGCTTAGAGCGTATAGCGGGCGTATCCCGCATTGAAACCGGCAAGGAATACCTGGCGGCCGTTACGTGGGCTTGCTGGACGGCCCGTTGATGGTCAGCGAGAAGTGAGCTTCTGAGGAACTTCTGCAACAATAGTCTGTGGCAGAGTCGGGATTAGCGTTTCTACACTCCCAGAGCACGTGTTCCAGTGTCGTGGTGTGTCCGTGCCATGGCCACCGGAATATAGAAAACTTGGCGGCAACGCCCCAAAATCGACTCGCGTTGAAGTCGGTGTGGGGACCTGTGCCCGAGAACTTAGCTTTTTTGTGCGTGGGCGGATGTCCAACTTTTAAGTGAAGTGTTGCTCAGTGTCAGAATGACTTTGTGGTTCTTACGAGATGACAAAAGACCTCCGGGAATTGCGAAAAGAAGAAGAACAACAGCAACAAAAAGTCGCCCCTGATGCAGAAGCTAGCGGAGCTCATTTCCGACTGCATGCTATGCTCCTTAATTCACCCAAGGAGTCTAGCCGGAAAAACTCATTGGGTCCCGCTATAGAATCTCCGAAGATTGCCGCGAGTATGGTGGAGCTCGCGTGCCCCGCGGGCGTGATTACGTCCCGCGCTTTAGGGGCGGCGCGTCTTAACTATAGCAGCGCTTTTAAAATCTCGCTCGCTCTCAACAAACCAAGGCGGTCTGTTTTCACCCGCTCGGTGGTGCGCAGAAAACTCGAAATCGATTCTTGGGCGAGTTCACTTGCTGTTTTTTTTTTCCTTTTCGCATCTCGCGGAAACGGAAGCTTCCGATGCGGCAGCAGCAGCCGCCATGAATGGCGTCACTTTAGCGAGAGCATTTGCATCGCCCCCATAAGACGTATATACACAGGCGCGCGCGTGGGGTTCATCTGCAAGTCGAGCGGGACGCACGGATAGTCCCGTGCGAGAAAACCCGCACCGCTACAGTGCTCGTCTTCTCAGTGCAGTGCGGCTTGAGTCGGGCGACGGCTTTGTAGTAGTAGTAGTAGTAGTAGTAGTAGTAGTAGTAGTAGTAGTAGTAGTAGTAGTAGTAGTAGTAGTATTTTATTTACAGTAAGCCGGATACAGAGCTCACTGCAGGGGCAAAGGGCTAAAGGCGAACAGCCTGACAAAGGCCCTTGTCCCTGCGCAGTCCGTGACAGTGCAAAGCTTGAACAATATATATATTCAATACATTGGTTTCAAGCAACCTGAAATTGTAAACACAAAATTCAAACATAAATAGCATAAGAAGTTTACATAACACATTTTAAGAATTAGAGGTCACGTAGCTGTGGCTCACGTAGCTGAAAGGCGTGTTTCTACTGGCCCCGTAATATTCAGCCGCGTATCTGACACGTCCCGCTGCCCAGGGCAGATAGACCTCATCGATTGGTGGTGCCGTCCCGTCTCGGACCATGCCACAAGCGATGGTGGCGCATGGGTGGCGTGGCGCCCCCCGTTTTGGCCCACAGCCGTTGAACTTTCTCAACGGGGCTAACTCGACCCGCGCAATCGAAACAGATCGAACGGCCTCTTTTCTATTCATCGTGCTGTGTGTCTGACTGCAGGTGTATACAAGGCTTGTGCGTTGGATGCGTGCGTGTACGGGGCCCGTTGGTCGTTGCCAACGCGGCGAACATGCAGGCGATATCGTTCCCGTAGCGGCACAAGTTTGCGTCGGTTGCGCGAACATCCCGCCATCCGATAACGCGACTAGTGGTGGGTTAGTTATGGTTTCGTGCTTTACGGGTTATGTAATGCAGGCTGTGCAGTTAGTGCAGGAAATGATATGCTCGCGCGCCAGGTAGCCGATGCTGCGATATGTGCCGCTCGCTATACCGGTATATAGTGCACTGCAGCGACTGCAGCGTGCCTTCCCAAAATAGGCTTTACTGGCGTTCACGATAAAGGCGCGTGTTATGTGTAGTACACTGTTGGGTTTAACGTGACGAATTTAGAGTTAGGCCCCGTGCTATGCGTTTCCTTACTCGTGTTTGCATTGTATTCGCGCTGGCTCATTCGTATGATGCAGCGTGGAGCGATAGACAAAGATATTAGACGCCAGGTGTAGGTAACCATGTACCAGCACTCTTAAACGCTAGTCCACAAAAGTAAGTGTCTGTCTCGGACTTAGCGGGAACCATACTTAAGTGGATTAGGGAACAAACGGGGGTTAAGGATATCATGGTTGAAATCAAGAAGAAGAAATTCACATGGGCTGGGCATGTAGCGCGTAGACAGGATAACCGCTCGTCATTAAGGGTAACTAACTGGATTCCCAGAGAAGGCAAGTGGGCTATGGGAGACAGAAGGTTAGGTGGGCAAATGAGATTAAGAAGTTTGCTGGTATATATTGGCAGCAGCAAGCACAGGACCGAGCGAAGTGGCAGAACATGGGAGATGCCTTTGTCCTGCAGTGGACGTAGTCAGGCTGATTATGATGTTGATGATGGTGATGATGATATAAAATGTGGTCCCATCGGGTAGAAGGTATTTGATTTGCACCTAAGGACAGCAACGGTATACTGAACGACGCACGGCACCTACACGATTCGTGCTGCAATACGGTTCTCCGCGTACACCTATTTTTCGATGCTTGGAAGCATAGCAAGCATTGTTCCATCCACATGGGTTCGCGCTCGCGTGACCTGAAAGCATTTGTGAATACAACAGCTACGGCTTCATTTTCTCGCTGTACCTGTACGCCAAATTACACAGCGAATGCATGCTCCTCGCCGGAACGAGCACATTCTCTTTTAGATATTGCGTGACCAGGTGCATGTGCAGCCTTGGCAAACGGCAGGGTCCAGCCTCAGCCTTCAGCAACGCGTAGTGGTAAAAAAAAGCGCGATATATATATATATATATATATATATATATATATATATATATATATATATATATATATATTAGGGGCTTCACGTGTAGTTGTAGGTCGATGATTTGCGAAAAGGTAGTGCACAAGAACGTGCTGCCCATATACCCGCCATTGCCGTTTCATTTTTGTCGATTGGCAATGAGCCTCGTATTGTCACGCTCTTGACAACGCTTGACAACGCTTGTACACAGTACAGCGAAGTTTTCTAAGGTTACAGCAGCGTCAGAACGCACAGCCTTGCGGATAAAAAAATGTCATTGTTTCGGCAAAAGGTCGAAGCAATGAATGCGATAGCAACAGATCAGACCTATACGAGGTAAGGCTAATATATTTAGGAACCATATGACATGTAGGGGACACGGTCGAACGTGCGTTGAGCTGCAGCTCGTTTTCCACGTGCAGCAGCGCGTTCTTCCTGCGTGTGAGCACGTATGCGAGCTCGCCTGGCTTCAGCGTGACTAGCATTCCGTTATAGGTGTTCCGCAGGTGTTCGTACAACACGCGGTGGAACCACAAGGACTGAACTACATTCAGAGCGTTCTTCCTGCGTCTGAGCACGTATGCGAGCTCGCCTTGCTTCAGCGTGACTATATAGCATTCCGTTGGAGCTGTTCCGCAGGTGTTCGTACAACACGCGGTGGAACCACAAGGACTGAACTACATTCAGCGAATTCGCCGTCGTTTCTTTCCTTTGCGCCCGCCGACGTCGACGATACCGGTAATAGCGAAAAGGACAGTTCCAATGCACTTCACCAAAGCGTCCAACTCGGATTGTCCCAGACGTAGCAGTGTGGGCGCCAACGCCGGAAGCAGCTGGAGGGTGGGAGATGATGATGATGATGATGATGATGATGATGATGATGATGATGATGATTATGATGCTTCCCGGAAGATAGGCACTACTCACCACGCGAGATCGACCACGAGGCGTGCGGTGGTAGAACCATAGTGAAAGCTTGCTTGCTTGTTTCTTGATAAATGACTCCCACCTACCACGGGAGATTGGCTAGTTCCACCGAAAGGGGGAACTAAGCTGCCTCATTCTTCGTGCAGCATAACTACAAGTGAGACATGCAAGCTTTGTTTAAGAGCTTTTCTTTTAAGTCCATTGACGGTATCCAGGTGGCAAATAGTATATAGCTCAGCGTTAGTGAGATAGCATAAGCGGCACGGCCTTGTTGGATAACGCAGCGTGCTGAGGAGCAAAGCGTCGCTGGATCGAATCGCCGGTCGAGTACCTTGGAATTTTAGGGGCGATGCTCCCTTAGGCCACGGGTCGTTCCCTCCGTTGTAGTATAATAGTAGTACGTAGCCACCTACAGTTTATGAGTTGCTCGATAAATTGTGTATATGTCCTTGGGGATAACATAACTACATGGCGTTAGTGGTTTTCGCAGCATATCGAGGGAATGAATGACGATGAGTGGGGCGAAGCGTCCGTCCGTCCCGATAGACGGACAGATGGACGCACGCTCATCCCCACTCATCATCAATCACTCCGTGGATGTGCTGAGATTTTTTTCTTCTGAGCTATATTTGTGGCGTTTGCACACACACACACATATATATATATATAACTCGCACATGACGGCGTCAAAGTCAGCCGAGAGTGTGCATGCCATTGCTATCGCAATAAAAAAAATATTGGCCCCGTATCTGCATGTTACACCGCAAATGTCGTCGAAAGACGATAGTCTTGCGTCTGGAGAGATTAACAAAAACATTTATTTAATGTTCTGCGCAAAAAAATCAGTGAGTGGCATTCTGGAGGCGCTGCGTTAGAGTGCCTCGAGTATGCAGCGGAGGCGAACGAGCGCATCAAGTCACGTCACCCGTGAGACATGAGCGCTATCTGGCAGTTATTCTAAAAAACGGGGCACGCGCCGTGCGCGGCCGTCTCTGAGGCGATAAGGTTTCGTGCAAGCGACAAGGTTTCGTGAACTTGCCGTTTCGTGCAAGCGTTGAATGGCCAGCGCAGCGTTATAAAAGCTACGATCCCTAAAGGTACTTATGTATATAGGCGTTTTCTAGTAAAAAATACACATACATAATATTGACGTGTTGTTGTGGTGCCTCAGATATGCGCAATAATTGCATTTTAATTGACAATCGCACAAGTATGAACGCTGAACCTTGAGCAATATTGGTGGGCGCTGCGGATGAGGTCGGCCGTTTAGAGTATCGTCTGGTCACTTTGGTGGGGTTTAGAGTGCCATTAAGGGTGGACAAACATACAAGTGTACTGACAGACAGACCAAAATTTTGGCGTTGAAGGTCCCCAAGGAAGACTATCGTCTTTCAATGCACTAATGAGAAGCGGTCGGTCAAACTGGAACGTGATGCCCGCGTCTCCCTCCCTCCACACGAGTGGGCAGATTGTGGCCGTGCAACACTGGAGACGGGTGCACGCATCTGTGTTTTGTGTACCGCTAACGGCTGATGTCAGCAAACTTGGGACGGGCCACATCGAGCTACGCAGCTCCCTCATGGTCAGTGGACGGTGCCTTATAGAGTGACCACAAAGAGTGAAACCGTATACTGTACGTTCGAAGCATTCGACATTAAGGCGCGTCTTGTCGGAAGTGCAGCGGGCACTCAAACCTTGCACACCATGAAAGGCCTCGACGAGCAACTTTAAACAGAAGAAAAAGCTACGGGGGCGCCTAAGCTATCTTTAGGATGTGTAAATGCAAGTGCTTTCTTACATCGCTGGAGTATTGTGTTGCTGTGGCTGAGCTTCACAGCGGCACATGTATTAGTGTGACACATACAAGAAAGAAAGAAAAAAAAAAACGCGACATGCACGAAGCGACAAATGCCAAGTAACGCCCTCACGTTAAAGCAGCAAGCAAACGAAAAAAAAAATGAGATTGTATGCGGTCGCGTTGCATTCATCCAGGGCGTCAAGCTGTGTATACATCGCGCTCAAGAAGGTTTTATATACCACCCTTTATAACCTCCTGTGTGAACAATCCTATGACTTCTTCTTGCATAAAGCTTCTTTTGCATGAACCACTGGTTTCCTTAACTCTCGGTCTGTCTCTCATCTTTCGACTAACATTTACAGGTCCCTACAGGGTTAGTTGACTGCTCTCGCTGTTTTTCCCTTCCCTTCTGGCCTTTTCCCTTTCCTTCCTTCCTTCCTTCCTTCCTTCCTTCCTTTCCTTCCTTCCTTCCTTCCTTCCGTCCTTCATTTCCTTCCTTCCCTCCTTCCTTCCTTCCTTCCTTCCTTCCTTCCTTCCTTCCTTCCTTCTTCATTCCTTTCTTTCTTTCTTTCTTTCTTTCTTTCTTTCTTTCTTTCTTTTCTTTCTTTCTTTCTTTCTTTCTTTGGTAACCTGTAACGTTGCTCACGGTAAAACTAAAACTCAAGCCGAACCATGTTGAGTTACAATAAATATCGCAGCACCGCTCTTCGTCATAGGTTATTGTCGTGTGCCATCAGCGACAGGGCCCTTCGCGTTAATGCTCATTTTACAGGACACTATGCGAACTAAATTTTGAGTGCCCCAAGGCAGCAACACTTGCGCTATGAAGAACGCCGCGCTTGAAGGTATGGTTTTAGCTCTTGACTACCTCGGTTTACTTATAACCAGCACCTAAACCCGAGCACACGTGTGATACCGGCCTATATCAAAGTGCGGATGGTATCACTGGAGATTCTTGATACTAGCCATCTCCTACGCACAACAGAATAGTGCCCTAGGCACTGAAATGTAATATGTACGAAAGTGTTAGTAAGAACGATGATCACCTGACATCGCCGAAAGGTAGTTCTACATGTTTCTGCGTGACCCTTGGAGGAAGAGAAATAACGGGCTTGGAAAGAAAGGTAAATATAAAAAGGGAAAAGAAATAAGCAAATAAATAAATAAATAAATAAATAAATAAATAAATAAATAATAAAGAAGGAGAGAAAGAGAGACCCATAAGTCAGACAGCACGACTCAGTGTACCATTGGCAGTTTTGGGAAGAAGCTAGGGGGGAAAATTGCGTAAGTGCTTGCATATTTTAGTATGTGCGCGGTTATGATCAGCGAGATGTAATTCGTTTGTGTGCATGACGCGTGGCGCGGTCCTCATAAGGACTCCAGCTGAATTGCATTTACAAGACTGCGCAGGGGGACAGACAGTGCGCGTTACTTCTCTTTGTTCTCAGAGTTTTCCGTTGCGCCCTCCATCGAACGGCCTCACGTGATGAGCAAGAACGGCGGCCACGAGGCAATGCTCTGGGCTTGTCCGACTCGGGCGTAATCCTGTTGCCGAGAATAAGGAGGTGTCAGCCTGACGCGATCAAGTTTGCCAGTCCTGTTATACCCTCTCGATTATCATCCGCCGCGATGTTTCATTGGCTACGACCGCACGCTGCTAAATGCGGAGTCTATATGGTTACATACTCGGGCGTCGGCAGCCGGTTTCCATATGGTTCGAAGGCCCCGCCGCGGTGGTCTTGGGGCTAAGGTACTCGGCTGCTGACCCGCAAGTCGCGGGTTCGTATCCCGGCTGCGGCGGCTGCATTTCCGATGGAGGCGAAAATTTTGTAAGCCCGTGTGCTCAGATTTGGATGCACGTTAAAGAACCCCAGGTGGTCGAAATTTCCGGAGCCCTCCACTACGGCGTCTCTCATAACCATGTGGTGGTTTTGGGACGTTAAACCCCACATATCAATCATATGCTTCGAAGTATAGGAGCAGCCCTTAAATACAAAGAACGAGCTTCACGTTTTTTCTAAAGACGACAGTCTTTCTTGTGGACCATCTACGCAAAAATTTTGGTCGGTCTGTACATTTGTTTGTTTATATGCCCGTAACGGTACCCGAAACGGCGCCAAAGTGTCCAACGATAATCCAAACGACCGACCTCATCCGCAGCACCCACCAATATTGCCCAATATTCAGCGTTCATACTTGTGCGATTGTCAATTAAAAATCAATTATTGTGCATATCTGAACCACCATAACAACACGTCAATGTTCTGTATGTGTGTCTTTTTACTAGAAAATGCATACATAAGTAACTATAAGGACCGTAGCGTTTATCACGCTGCGCTGACCATGCAACGCTTGCACGAAAAGGCAAGTGTTTCCAACGCTTTTCCAAGATGACATGGTGGTGGCACCTACCCGTCGCCTTGCGCTGTACACCTTATCACCCCAGAGACGTGCGCGCATGCCACGCGCTTCATTTTCCAGGATAGCTGCCAGATAGCACTCATGTCTCACCTGTGACGTGACTTGATGCGCTCGTTCGCCTCCGCTGCACGCCCGAGGTGCTCTGACGCAGCGCCTCCAGAATAGCATTCACCAATTTTCTTGCGCCGGACATCAAATGAACGTTTTGTTCACTTTCTCCAGACGCAAGAGTATCGTCTTTCGACGACATTTGCAGTGTAACATGCATAAACGGGGCCATTTTTTGGCACCGTTCCTGACGTTATCATGAAAAAAAGGCAAAGTAAGGGTGTTTCGGCTCTGATGACGGTAAACCTGGGAAGGGGCGAAGTGTACCGTGTTTTGAGAGAGATTTCTTTGATGAGGCACATGCGGGTACCAATCCTGAAACTGGGCATCTAGGAAAGCGTGTGTCCGCTCTGCTATAACGTTGTCGGAAAATTGCTTCGAAATGCAGCTTACTTTTGTTTTGTTTTGTGTCCCTGGGAGGTTGGCTCATACCCACTCAGGGGGATTGGCCAAGAAAGTGTAGTGCAGTTTTTCTGTGATCATTTTAACTATGTGTAATAAATGGTATTATAATAAGTCTAATGTAAAATAAAAACAACATAAAAAGAGCAAGCGAAAAAAAATCAAGTTGAGCAATTTTGAGATTTGAGGTGTTATGATTACCACTCAGCTTACCCTAAAAGCGCTTCTTCTTCTTTCCTACATGACGGTTTTTGGTTGTTTCAGCTCCACTGACGCCGTCGGCTATTTGACGGGTTAGTTGATGCCTTCTTCGATTTCCAGTGGACCAGTGCCGAGTGATGGGGCTCACCGAAATTTCGTGGCGCATGTTTCTTTTATGGCCAACCGTGACCACGTGAGACACCGTGAAGACACTAGACGTCGACAAGCCGAGCACCTGAGGTGCTTCGCACCTACTAAGCTCCAGATTGGTGCATATACGAGGAATACCAGTTGCGAATCGTTTTCTAATACGCTTTGCCATGCCGTGGAATACCCGTTCTATGCTGTCTCGCATTAGTGTCATGTGCGTTCAACCTATTTCACTTCGTATTGTTTTATTTTCGACTGCGCAAGCGGAGATAATAGCGTGCAGCCGAAAAGCGCGAAATTGCAATAGGTTCAAGGCTTAGTGGCGTCATTGTTCACGTACTTCACCAAGACAGAAGTTAACGAAAAGGAGATAGCCCCTTTAGAAATGGTGACGAATTCGAAAACGAAGCCACTCTCTCATCTTTGAACTCACAGTTTAGTTTAGGGAACTTTTAAAAACATTCGCTCATTCAGATTTTGGCTGACTTTAAGAATGTATCGGCTTAATATGTCTACAATAAAACAGCACCGGTGAATGTCTCTACAATTTCTGATTGACGTTAGTGTGCAGGTAAAGTTTTTGCTACGTTTTAAGAAAAAAAAACAACCAGTAGAAAAGAATCACTCTCGTCCATCGCTATGAACAAGTCGCTAGGAGCCCCTTTATGAGCTTCTCATAAACGACGACCTCTCAGCGGTTGTGTGTCAGAGAAAACGAGACAGCTCACTTTTTGTTTTTACTATTTGTGTGAGGTAGTTCACATTTGAGTGGTGGCGTTTTAGCGTTGCCGTTAGATGGCGCTCTGGCCGTGCAGTGGTGAATCGAACCGCTTTAATGCTCTACAACATTAAACAAGCTTCCATACACGTCACGTTCCTCCTTTATCATCGAGTATTTGTCTGCTTATGTTAGCAGTAATGCTCCGGTTCTCTTTGACATCAATCTTGCGTAGCCTCCGGAGTGCTCTTAAACTACTATACGAATTTACCATAAGGTGATTACAGTGAATACAGCTTTTAATTGTCACACGAGACGAAGAATGCCTCTCCGAACCTCACCGAAGCAACTAGGAATACGAAACGAGCACGTCAGCATATACAGAACATAAATAAGGCGCGCACACGCCTACACCGCACCGGAGGCAATTGTATACGAGACGGGCTCGAGTGCAGTGCGCTAGAGAAATCAATCAGGCGACTTAACGTCCTTGTGGGAGGCCGTTTCCATGGCGTGACCGTCTTTGTGTGTGGCAATTTCGTGCATTACCAAATGTCACGAGTGGACGTTGGGGCCGTTATTTGAGGCTAATCGTATAGCGGTTGCGTCTCTGGCGACTGCTCCTAAAGTACACTGCTTCGTGGCCGGCGCGTTGTCGCTGGAAACCAAGCTGTCGGGTGGCATGGTGTGCGCATCAAAAAAAAAAAAAAAAAAAAACAGGAGACTGAGGCTGGGAGGACTCGTTTTACCGCCGTTGTCTCGGCTAGTCCGCGCGGGTTGCTGGCGTTGGCGTGCTCGTCAGCGATGCCGCTCGCCTTCGCGATCGATTGGCGGCATAAAAATAAGTGTCACACGGCCTTTCGTAGGACGCTCATCTAGTCTGCCTCAAGGGGCACCAAAAAGAAAGGGGGGGTCCACCACTGGCGGTGAAACGGTTGCCACACTGCGCTATTCCCTACGGTGCTATATGGCTTGCCGGATAGGCGGTGTCTTTGTAGTCGCAATTTCTTTTCGCGCTTTGTTATCTTGCTCGACGAAAAGACACCCGTCGATAATGAACAAGAATAGCAGTGACAATGGCGACGTGAACGGCGGGTAAACGTTAAACATCACGTTGCCTTTTTTGGGGCATTATTCCCAAAACTGCTCGCATGGTGTATTTACTCTTACGAGAAATAAATAAATAAACAAACAGACGTGGATGATACCTTCACCATAGGAATCGGTGCATAGAGTGTCCAGCAGCTATCATCGTGGACTGAGAGGTTGTGCGTTCGACTTTTGAATCATCCGCTTCAAGAAAGTTTCTAAAAGTTTTTCTTTGTCGTCTGCTTATGCGCCATTACTCGATGTCATATGCGGCACGAAAACGATGCTGGTTAAGTCTTGGTCATCCCAGGCATAAAATACCTTTGTGCAAAAAAAAAGCAGCAAACTTAGACACCAGAAATAGCATTCGCAAAGGAGGCCTATCAATGGCAAACATTTACGAATGGAAAGGTTTGGGCATTTGACCCTCTATATATAATTTATTTTTGACCCTTGTATAGTGTATTTTATTCCGTTGTCCCGATGCCCATTGTGCGAAGGCATGTAACCATGGCCCTAAGCTCCGTTTTTTTGGTGTGGGACCTCAAACCGGACTCCAAGCTGAAGGCTGAATGTGGTGACACTTTAAGGTCGAGCCTGTTAGATGACATGACATATCACACGTACTTTGTCGTCAGTCGTGTAGAAGTCCTTTGTGGCATTGCATGAAACACTGACAGCAGGGCTATGCGAAACAAAATAGCGTGACAGAGCTTGCATGACAGGTTTTGTGGGGCAGAAGACCACGTATAATATATATCGGCAGCGGGAGAGTCCACAGTCGTAAATGCTCGGTGGAAGTGGCATTTGGCCATGGTTGAAAGCTTAGTGCGAATGTAACAATGACAAGTAAACCAAATCCAGGGCATGAGCGTTGACTTGTAATTCATGCTCCTGCACAGACGCCTGTGATGTTCGCACTGGAAAAGTGCCCACGAGAAAAGCAACGTTCTAAAAAAAGCAAGAACTTCGAGTGGTGCTGCCTCGAGATTGATCAGTACCAGTCTGGACCACTCTGGATTTGTTTGCCGGTTAAACAACGAGACTAACGTATGCTAAGGCTGAGTTAGTAGGAGTGTAGATTTTATTCACGGAAGATGTATTTACCAGTCTTCATTAATAAATGTTTTAATAAGCAATTATATATTTATGAGTTATTTGCCCTAACAACGCTTCTGGACAACTGCGCCGCTGTTCAGGGGACGCCATTTATGGCAATGAGACGCTGGGGCCATTTGTATGAGAATGAGACTGCAATATGAGGCAGTGTATATGTGTTTCTCTACCTCTTCCTGCCTTTCCTTCACTGTTCCCTTCCCTGACTCTGAGCGCCACGCTCCCTTCAAGGGTTGCCGGAATAGCGTCTTTCCTTCACCTCCTTTGTCCCCCCCCCCCTTTCCCCGCATCTTTCACACAGGTGTGGGAATTCTGAGAGACTCATAAAGCCGTTGTTTATTGCGTCCTCTTTCTGTCTCGCAGTTATGATGCTGTTGAAGTATCCACTGACCTTGTTCAAAAAAACACCGAATTCATCCTCCTCATCATCATAACCTGTCTAGTTCGTGTCTCCCAATAGAACAGCCACAGAGAATGAGATTTGGGTGCACGTTAAAGAACCCCAGGTGGTCGAAATTTCCGGAGCCCTCCATTACGGCGTCTCTCATAATCATATGGTGGTTTTGGGACGTTAAACCCCACAAATAAATCAATCAATCAAGCCACAAAGAATGCTTATGCATTTTCTGGCTTTCTGCATTTCTGTCCTAAATTTCCTTCACTGCGTTGTCTTTACGTTGTAACAAGCCAAACGTGCTCTCGTCATATTTGAAGATGGATACCACTGCTATTCAACTGGGCACAAAGAATACATACACGCACAGAAGAGCACTCATTGCAGAGGCGTATTCATAACGTTTATCGGCTAAAGGAGTGGCGGTTGGTCCAACCACAGTTTACGTATATTCTTCCGTGTGTTCTGATGTGTGCGCGAACATACACATCTACGAACTGCAAAATATTTTTGGGAGGGGGACAAAGGGTTTGCACCCCTTAAACCACACCCACGGCTACTCTTAGGCCTGTAGCCAAGAAATTTTTTTTGTGGGGGGGGAGGGGTTGGTTGAGGAGAACCAGCTCGACGTTTCGAAAAAAAAAAACAATTCTCATTACTTATATGCGGCAAAACACCCTCCTCCATCAAAACTTCTCTGGGGAGGAAGAGAGCCATAGGGCAATCCCCTGGTTACGCGCCTGGCTACGCCACTGCATGATACGCGTTACCGTTTCTGATATGCACCGAGCAAGGAGGAGACGACAGGGGCAGTCGCGACAAGTCCAGACAATACACGAATACTCACCAGACTTCGTTGCACATGTATAAAAAAAAACAAGTTTCATTTTCACTGGATGAGCTGGCACGCGCGGCGTGCCTTGCAGTCATATCGTTGCTTATGGCCTGTCAAGATCCCACAATGTGTTTTATTTTGCCCCAGTGCAGTGCAGCTCGATTAATGAATTAAGAGAGGAACCCTTCGTCGTGTGGAAATATCGCTAGTGACTTAATGAACTTCTGACAGCCAACGCATACAACTGTTTGTCGACCATTCGTAGCTTGGTAGCTTTTGAAGCACGTGTTCTTACATAGTCTTATTTACTACGACAACGGGTGGTGAATGTCCCACCGCAGTGGTCTAGTGGCTAAGGTACTCGGCTGCTGACCCGCAGATCGCGGGATCGAATCCCGGCTGCGGCGGCTGCATTTACGATGGAGGCGGAAATGCTGTAGGCCCGTGTGCTCAGATTTGGGTGCACGTTAGAGAACCCCAGGTGGTCGAAATTTCCAGAGCCCTACACTACGATGTCTCTCATAATTATATGGTGGTTCTAGGTCTTTAAACCCCACATATCAAATCAACAGATGGTGGAGGCCCACAGGACCAGGCATAACTTACAGTAAATTTCAAGTTGTTGTACACGTAGAGGCTCAGGCGATCAAAGTCATACGTGTCGTCCCCCCCCCCCTTTTTTTGCATTCTCCTTCACCAGATAATTTGAAATGCACAGCTTACCAATGTTCTACGGTGTTTATTGATTGATCGATTGATTGATTGATATGTGGGGTTTAACGTCCCAAAACCACCATATACTAGAAGAGACGCCTTGGGGGTGGGCTTTTCAAATTTCGACCACCTGGGGTTCTTTAACGTGCTCCCAAATCTGAACGCACGGGCCTACAGCATTTTCGCCTACATCGAAAATGCAGCCGCCGCCGTGACCTGCGGGTCAGCAGCCGAGTACCTTAGCCACTAGACCACCGCGGCGGGGTATGTTTTACGCTGTTCACCACGACGACAAACAATAGGACTTCGCGAAACTGTTGAAGACGATAAGGCTTCAGATCACAGCGCACTTATTCAAGGTCGAGGAACAAACAGCTACGAAACGATTTAAACGCCGCAACAAACTTATCCCTCTGGCGCTGATGTCATTCAAAGGACATTTAAAGGAGGCGACAAATGACACCAAGCTAGCAGACAACACTTACCCAAAGAAGTTGCCGAGGGTGGTCAGGGTTCAAACATGGTGAAAAAACAAACAATAAAGGACAAGCTTCGTTCACGAATGGTGCGTGAATGTGTGCTTATAGTCACGCTCAACTATACGACGAGCTTTTCTTCTTAGGTTTTATTCGGATTGTTTCAGAAAAACAGTCAAGAGGCATAACGGCATTGAATTAAGCATGCGAGCTCGTCTTTATTTTCTTATTTTAAACTCTAATGCAGGGCTCTGGAACTCACCTCCAGCTAGCGAGCCGCATAGAGAAGAAGGTTGGAACGAGGGGCGCGGGGAAGGGGGCAGCTTGAAAAATACGTCCGCCGACGTTGTCATTCGGAGGGACTTTTTCACATCTCGTTATTCATATATGGATCATTTATGAAGCAGATTTGGTGTCAAACTTCAAGCAACACATAAATGCCGACCTCCAGAATGACTGAATTGAGGCCGCTGATTCTGAAATAGCTTTTTGTTCCAAGTTTCTGCTTTAGCAGATGGTGGCTTGCCGATTACAGTGGAGCTTGCCCTGTTCCTGTGACAGACACTCGGTCGCGCATTTACGACACCCACGGAGATGCCGTTTAACGCGGAAACGGGTGACTAATAGTGGCGATCTAAAACCTTTGCGATGAATAAAGTCAAGTACTGGCCTCGGGCCACGTGTGTCAGTCTCTTGCTCTAGCGGATCCTTCTAGATTTTGCTGTCTCCAATACAGTCCTCTTACTTTGCTTTCGTTGATTAATACAGGTCATCTTTCTTCGTATTTGGTGCAGGTAAGTTTTGGCACTAAGGGCTCCTAATGCATATGGTTCATGCCGTAAAGTGAGTCAACACAAGATGAGGACTAGACATTGGAAGGAGGTAATGTGTACGGTAGAACAAATTCGTTGTGTGCAGTCAGTTTAGTAATGACAAAAAATATCACCGCATAAGCATTCTATAGAAACGGTGAACCTGCCACGCTGTAACGTGAGGTCTCAGCTGCTTGCACGAGCTGTAATCTATAGAAGGGCCTTCTCTTATGGCTTTTCATTTCTCGGTCACCAAATTAAAAAGGTGCGTGCTTCAAGGTGAGTTTTGTGATGTTATCATGAAGGTGATTAAGGATACCTAAAGAATTTTATGGGTAAAAATTTATGATGGGGTTAGTATCGTCCCTAGCTATACATAATGACAAAACACGGTGACAAACTTTACATCTATTAGGCATCTATTATGCGCTTCATCCTCATCTGAACAGCAGTCAAACATCATCACCTGCTCTGGCTGACAGTCATCATCGTCTTCCAACGTGCGCTTCGTCTTCGGGTCTGTTGTGCTTGTTCGCTCCCGAGTTCACGGCCAACAAACTTCGTTGCAACGGAGCCATCACAGTAAAAGCACTGATACCCTTCGAGGTAGCGTACGCTGGAATTAGTTCTTTTTTTGCATATATCTGCGGACTCGCGGATCGCCACAATTTCCCACCTTGCAACCGGATTCGTATTCGCTGTGAAATACAGGCACAGTCGATTTCACCAACTAAAGCCCCTGTCCAAGAAGATAAAGAGAATACACGCGAACGTAAAAGCTACTTGAGCCAGTCCTATATAACACGGCTAGTCCTATATGACCAACACAAGCCTCCCGCTGTGTTTTCGACACGTAGTCCAAAAATATCGAAAAAATTGTTTTCGACGCACATGTGTTTTCCTGCACTGCGCCGCTCGTTCATCCGCGTCCTTCTGCGTATCGCGATGCATCTGCTCCTGGTTCAAGAACTCCGATCCCTCGTGTAAATATAGATACAGGCACATTTCAGCAAAACGATGCACGTCATTCGACGTCAAACAGACAATGGAAAGAAGGGAGGGCGGTCTTGCTCGCCGTGTGCGGGCCGATCTGTTACCGCCGCGACCACCTGTGACGACGCGCAAACAATCGCCGACGCACCGCGTTGCATGAGCGTCGGCGGACGCCTTGCAGACTGAAGACCCGCGTGCGTATACGGCTTCCTAGTAATACCGTGCAGCCTTGGTGAAAGCTGTAACTCGCGTAAGCCAACGTATTAACGGTAAAATGATCATACAAACTCCACACGATGTACAGGCAGATTTATATTGAAAAAAAAGAAGACAAAAGATAGAGCTGTTCGGTGCGTGTATACCATGTCTGCTAAGTGTCGAATTTCTATCACTGCTATGAGGCGATCTGTCGTTTCGCGACTTCATTTCGCTATGAGTATGCACACGTGTCCAACCTTGTCGCGCGACCTGTGAGAGTCATTGCTGTGGATGAGCACTTGTATACCTGTCGAGTGAGAAGCGTGTGTCTGTTCCCTTAACGTAAACGACACTAATAGGCAATTAAGAAAACGAATGTAAAGTGTGTCCGTTCGTAAAGGGAAGAAATATTGCTGCATGTTTCACAACACGATTTAGTAAAGGAAACAAACAAAAAAACCTCGCAGTTTTCTTTATGCACTTGCCAAAGATGACTGGAAGGCGAAAGACATCTTTGCCTCCTTATTTTAGGTGTATTGTTCCAGCATTTTTGCAGGAAGCAGAGGAAGTGGTACCCACCAGCACACAAGAGTCTGAGTAGGGAACAAGCGGTGACATGGAGAAGACTACAAGCCGGAACTTATACCGCGAGGAACATTGATGCACGCTATGTATCCAGGAACGTTCAGGTGGGACTGCAAGTTTTGCCCTCCAGACACGCGCAACAATCTGCGCCACATGGTGCTGGAGTGTCGCAACAATCTGGAAATACCACTGTTGTCACCGGCAAGTGCAAACGAAAAGAAAGAAACGGATCAAGAGGAAGTATTCGAAGACCAGCGGGAGGCTTTGCTGGTGACGCAAGACCCTGACAACCAGCTACGATTGGTGAATCGGGCTCGAGGGGTGGCAGCGAGCCATGACTACCTGGACTTAGGAGGCCACTCACCTTAAGGCTGAAGTACAAAGAGCCCGGTCCAAATAAATTTAATATCATTCATTCATTGTTCCAGCTCCGCCACCTTTCCTCACCCATTGTGGTATCCCATTGGCTCCGTGATCGGCCCACCGTTCATCAAGTTATAATGTCATGAGATGACATCGTGCCACGGTATGTCACTGTGATATCACGACTATATGATTATGTTGACGTCACAACTATCGGCGGTCTGTGACGTTAAAAGACTTGAACACTCTGTTCAAGCTTGTTTTAAAACGTCTAAAAATAAAAAAAAACATTGCTATTGTTAGTATGTCTAAAAAAGAACTTGAGAAGCTTCTGATTATTGAATGGCCACGTGTAGTTTCGGTCTTCTATTTATGCGGCTAGAGTTTTAAGCGAAAGAAAACGTCGTACAACAGTGCCCATTTATGAAGGTTGCCATTCTACGTTAATGCTTTTTTTATTTTAAAACGTCTTTCTTTCTTAGAAGTGAAACATGTAATCTTTCACCTGTCAGTGTTTCAGGTATACCACTCCCAAGCTTACGTTTTTTTTCTTCAAATTTATTGTTGTATGCTTTTATACCTATTTTTCGCTAGTATTTGGTAGCTAATTAGCAACGCGTGTATGGTTTCATGACTACTGTACGTTATTTTTTATTTTACTTGTTCTTTTTTTCTTTTTCTAGTATTTATTCATTTTTATGTAAGCCTGACACACATGTAATGAACTGCTTTGCTTTCTGATTTCTTGAAGTGTGAAGATCAATGTCCAGATGTCTTCGTATCTGTGCTGTGCGGATTATTGGTGCCAAAGAAAAAGAGGGCAGGAGCCTCGTCAAGATGCTAACACAGAACCTTCTTGCTCTTTTCCTTGTATTTTATTCGAGAAATTTTTTAAAGGAAAATGCCGAATAAAAGTCGAATTGAATTGAATTATTGACGTGAAATGGTGCCGTGATGATTCTTTTGAGCAGCGATCTCGTTGACGCCTACGAGAGTCGCCAGTGATATTTTGTGTTTGATGATTTCTTTATAGCGTTATGAACTGGGACCAGAACATGATATCAACAGACATCTCAGTATGTTTCGTTGAATGCTCACTGATATCGGTTAAGTTTTATTGGCAAACGTTTACTTTGGCGGCTGCTTCACTTTCATCGTTAGTGTAGGCTATGATAAGGCGTGAAAACGTCGAGTAATGACTTTGTGAGAGGGGCGTTCTGCCGTTGCGGCTTCACATTCACTCTTCGTTCAGTCATTTCATATGGGTGCGTAATGCTCGCTGTAACGCTTCTTCAAGCGGATAGCCGCATCGTCGCCCATATAACTCCCCAGCAACGACTCCTATAGTCTGCGTAATGGAAACCAATCTCAGATACAACGCTTTCACCATAACGTAGGCAGCCATGCATGCAGGAGACATAGAGTTTTATGCATTATATGAAAATCTATGTCAAGGTATGATGTAATGTGGCGCCATTTTGCCAACAGCCCCTATTAGTGACCGCACGTCCTCGGCGCTTTCCGGAGTACTGTTCAGTGCGTCGCAAACACTACGTGGGCACAGAAAAGAACATGAACGTGGCATAGGTTCCACAGCACTTCACAGATTTTATGAGGCGGAGCAGCTGTATGTATCTTACTGAGCAGCGACGCAGCATGCTGCACGCACACATGGCGGTGGTACTGTACGAGCGCTTTGACGCTGCCCGGATAGTTGGTCCGTCTCTATACGATGGAGCGGCAGGTTTCGGCTCGGCGTCCTTTCATGCAACACTAATAGTAGTATAATATCCGGCGTGTCACGTGTGAAAACCACGATATGATTAATGGGTGCGCCGTAGTGCAAGACTCCGATAATTTCGATCATCTGGTCTTTTTTTTTTAACGTGTGCTGATGTGACGCAGTCATGGGCCTCTACCCTTCAGCCTCAATTGAAATTTGATTGGGATGGAACCCGTGACCTCCGGGCCAGTGGCCGCGCACCGTAACTGCTACACTGCCATTCCATGCTAAGAGCCTTCAAATTTCATAGAAGTGCGCTTCACGGTTACGTGCAGCAAGAAACTTACGTGTTGCTTACGCTACTTGGCCAGAAACGAAGTTACAGTGTTCAATGGCTTTCATTTGGGTTTTCACAGTCGTATGCTGGTGAAGGCGGAGTGTTCAAAAGAGCAGTGTTTGTGCGTAGGCCAAATAGAGCAGCACCCATTCAATAAATTGAAAACGCTGTTAGCAGCACAAAGAAAGGTCTTGACTTTTTACAAAAAAGCCTTCAGCATGCGACTCAAGAAGTTAAATAGACTGCATAAAGTATTTATGTCAGAGCTGCATTAAACGTGTCTCACTTGTGTTGAAATCGCTTCACAAGCTACATTTTCGTTCACTTCGACGGATTTGGTCTAATGCAAACGGGTTCGTTTCGAGATGGTATGATTGATCATAGGGTTATCGACACACGAAGAGAAACCTTGTGTTGCAATATTTGAAAGAGTCAAGACAATCTTAGACTTAAACATCTTGTAAGTAATCGGGAAGCAATATTCGAATTATCTACAACCAGCAGTTACCTCCTTTAGATAACAAGCTTGGGAGTTGGGCTTTGCACCACCAGGATTGACCATTTAAAACATTCCCGTTTCCTAAATGATTACCCAAGAAATCTTGTTACCCCCCGGATTTAGTTGGCCGCAAGGCTGTAAAAATGAATTTTAGTGCCCTTCCCCCCCCTCCCCCACAGTAATGCCAACAAAAGTGCTGCGGCCGGGTAACGTTTCAAATAAAAAAGCTATAAATAAATATTTTGCGTAAACTTCGCTGACCAAACAGGGATCAGTAGTTCACCAAAGGCAGGCCAATTTACCCTCCATGTGAGAAACACACAGTGATTATTGTCAATGACTGATTTGAGGCGATGTGGTTGCATGACCACGTGGAGTTCGTTAGACTGAGACCGGATTGTAGCTTCCTTGGAGAACTCGAAGCTGTACTGCTGCTTGTGCTTTGTGTTTCGCAAATTGGTACTCACTGTGCCTGTCTGGGGGCACAACTAAACAGCTCCTTTTTCTTTGCTCTCGAAACGAATAAGCTTCTCAGCGCTAATCTCTCGCCTGGCAAGATACGTTACATTGGAGCATGGGGTTGGCTTTATCCCTTTATCTGTTAGGATATACTTATCACGCGTAGATGGAGGACCAAGAGGCTTTGTGGCGCTGCTCCTTGAGATGCCCCCTCGCCGTAAATGAAGATTCTTCTTGATGTATGCTCGCATCGAAGTGACGTAGCGGTGGCTCAGTGTCGTTGTTGGAACCGGCTGCCGAGTATGACGGTTATGGCGTGGACGCTTGTAATTGCGGAGCTGTAAGTTCGACCACCAGTTACAATGACAGCTGCATTTTGGTTCAGCTCAAAACAGCTGCGCAATGCGAGAGGTAGTATTGATGAAAATTTCTGCCGTAAGGTTCATAATAGCCTAAATGAAGTATATAGACTCAGTCGCTTTCTAATATGTCACTCTGTCATTTTTATAGCTTACATAGAAATACATGCACGCGTGGAGGAGCACGTGGTAGGCAGCGTCTGCTTGTTGCTGGTGTTATATATCGCCTATGTATATTCCGATGCATGTGTGTGGCTACAGATTACGGCTTTGTTTCACGAATAACTAGTATGCCGAGCGCGCTTTTGAAATAATCTCAAAGGTATAATGCAGGCGAAGAAACGTAGAACAGCATTTCTCGTCTAATTCGAAGTGCTTTTCGCAGTTTTCGCGATAACTAAATGGCTTTCTGGTGGTGTTTTATGAGTGTTGCGCTCGTTGCTTGAAAATATGTCTTATGAAAGCCCTGCACATACGCTCACATAGTGCCGAACTGCAACATTTAGAGCTGCGCGCATTATCGCGCTGTTTCATTGTCCTCTGAAAGATTCATCTTCGTGCAGCTTCTTTGCTCTAAACATTAGACACGAGGAGCGGTTCTTCTGACAGCGGCAGTGGACGCGAAGAGCAGCGAATTCCTTTAGGTGTTCATTTATCACCCCAGGCGCAATTAACGTCACAGCAGGTCACCAGCGAGGAGACGTGTTCGGTGCTGCTGGACCTTTCGTGCCACGGCGATACATCTTGGCTGGCATGTACCGGATAAGTGAGGGGATCTTCATGGCTTGAGGGATCGCGAGAGTACGACATACGAACACACCCTCTTCGACTAGCTCGGTCCGCAGAGTGTTGATGTGATAATACTTGTTGTGAGCACCTGATTAGTAGTAGAGTACCTAATCTCTGAGTGCTGTATTGTAGAAAATATTGTCACTGGACGCGTTAGATGGAGTTCTATACACTGAGGCACAGTTTCGCGAAAGTTGGCATATAAACGTTTGGTGCCAACTAGTTCATAGCAATAACATTAAGGTAAGCTAATTGTAATCAGCGCTCTATATCTGTACTCATTGTACTTAGCAAACACGGACCGACAGATAGACAGACAGATCTGGTCTAGTCTTGGGGGACTAGTCTCCATTCCCTGAAACTTAGCAGTTTTGTTCGCGGTTAACACACTCATACGTACAAGCGCACGCACGACCATTCGGAATGCTTTAAAAATCCCCCTCCTCCCCCCCCCCAAAAAAATGTGCTCATGCTATTGATAAATAGATAAAGATACGACGCCATTATTTTTTTTTCTTTTTTCGTAGAGAGGCGTCTATGTGAGTTACCACGCAAACGTCCCACGTAGCATTTGTGCCTGAAATGGCGTTAACAGGGGCATTCTGTTTGTTCAACCAAGCGTCATCTTGATGATTCGTATATATATATATATATATATAGATATATATATATATATATATATATATATATATATATATATATATATATATATATATATATATATATATATATATTCATAAAGGCGCACAATGATTAACTTTCTATGCGGTGACGATATACGAATGTTTACTGCGAATAACGCTGATCAAAAATACCGCGATACGTATGAGGTTACGATTTGACCGTAGTTTACGGCCGAGGTTTAGGATAAATAGAAACAAAGAAACACAAAATGCTGTAGCCGCGAAAGTGCTCGACGTGCTCGTTTCGAGAGAAGGTTTGGGAGCCCGCTGTTTGATAAGGTTTTACAATAGCTGTAAACTTTCTCGGCTAGCGTGGCATCGAGCACTACCGGAGAGATACGGATGAAATAAAAGGAAGAAATATGGGAGGATAACACATCAACAAAGAGCGAAACTTTGTGTTGTTTTCTATTTGCGATGCCAAGATGATAAAAAAGAAATATCAGGCAGATAATGGCATGCTCGTACACACACGTATGCCCTGATGAAGCAACTGCACGCTCGAAGGGCCTCGCGAAGGAAATAGAATCACGCCTGTGTCGAAGTTTAACGAGAACCTGACCTCCATGCTCGTATTTGGCCAAACCGGTCTGAGCAATCGCAGAAAAATATAGAGTGTCGGAGCAATGAGACCAATTTGATATTCCGCATTGTAGATTACTGACCAAATAAGATAGACACGTGGCATTAATATTTGTGTAGAAAAGTGACTAATAACTCAAAGCAGCTATACTTTTATCTTGAGCTAAACATTCAAAACATTCTGATATTTTACGCGTTAAAGCCACAATGTAATTATGACACAAAGAAACAAACGAAAGACGCTGTAGTGAGAGACATTGAAGTAATTTTGACCACCTGGTATTTCTTGACCAATGTCTCCTAAAAAATTATGCCTGGAACGTGAGCCGCGAATGCGCTGCCCTACCCTCTGATTTTACCCTCCTCCTTCGGTAGGAAGGTGAGCGTCTCTGACGGCCGCCCCCTGCGAACACAGCAATGCTTTCACAGTTGCCTCCGAGCAGCCGTGATGCCACGTGACAGAGCGGTACGGTTATGTCACGTGACTGAGTGGTACGGAGGCGAGCGGTCTCACGCGGCGGCCGGTCGCAACACAAGGCAGGAGGCATGGCCTCCGAGATTGCGTGCTCGCAGCAGGCTCCCAATCGAAAAGAGAGTGACGTTGCAGGCATATTTTTTCTAGGAGGCGTTGTCTTGACATGCAGCTATAACAAAAGTAAACGCGTGTGTTTTAGCATTCCTTCTCCACTTGAGCATCTCGTAGTGCACTGTCCCACATTTGCTACGCAGCGGTCCTTGCTGATTCAGGAATATAAATTCCTAGGACTCAAGTGTGCGACTGTAGACGACTACCTCTTTCCGAGTGGTAGTGCTTCCCGACGCGACCAGGACCACCGAGCTCTCCCTACATTTATGAACCAAACGAACCTGGCCACCCGTTTATGGATGGTCTCTTTTTTCTTTTTTATTATTTTTATTTGTGTTACTCATACTCGTCAAAGTCTTCTTCACTTTTCCCTTCGTTATCTTCTTTCCTCTTCCCTCTAATCTTTGTTTCATCTGTTTCTTCCCTCCCCCCCCCCCCGAAAGAGTGAACAGGCGTTGTGCCCCTCCAGGTGGCCGTTGCCAGCTTGCTCTCTCCCTCTTTTCTCCGTGTCCTTGTGTATCTGTGCATGCAAATGAAATGATAATCTCCACTGAAATGAACCACGTCCCAAATCTCACCAAACGGGTAAAAGAAAAGCACGTCAATTTCAGTTCGTCGAAATGGCGTGTCCACCGACGTGTCATAGCTTTCCCTATATAGACCACTACGAAGCAACAAAGGCAAACAGAAACGCGGGGAAACTTAGCAGTGATAACTGTTTCGTGAAAAAAGAAAATAGTCCACAAAGACTCCCATTTCGTTAAGGGTGCGTAGTATTCGGTAATATACTTCGAGCAATTGGCTGAAGCGCATGGTTGAAAAGCAGCGCGAACTATAAACGAGATAAAAAAAAAGTACCATGTTGCGTACTCGTCCTTCTGAGTGGTTTTAAGTGCGTTTTGCGCTTATGCTTAGTATTCGGCACGGTTTATTTCTTCCTATTGAAAGACTGATGACATCGAGGCGTTGATTGAGTCATCTGAAAACGTAGAATTTGGGCTGAATTTAATTCTTACTGACACTTCGTGACTGGATTTCCATAAGGATAAAATGTTTGATGTCATATAAATATTGTTTTTAATAATTTCTAAAATTATAACGCGGAACAACCATCATACGACCAGCAGAAAAAACAAACAGCTGAAGAAAATGTCATGATGACTCATAGAACAAGGAATTCTAACGACGTTTTCGAGACTCGGAGTCCCCGTACTTTTACAAAGATTACGTAACAGGCTTGCTGATAATCGTACGTTAAGTGAAATGGAGCTGTGATCCATTTTACGGATCAAGGAAAAAAAAAACGGAAGCATGCAAAGCACATTGCGAGCTATAACAGACTGACTGAAATCAAAGTTCAACACTTGCACATACGTATACCAAATGGAGAAACTAGAGTAAAATAAATGAATAAATTGAATGTGGACGTAACATTCACAAAGGCCAGTGAGCAGCGAGGCACATGTGGTTGATGAACCTATCAAAGACTGATCGGCCGCTGAGAAAAATGAGCAGCGCATTCGAAGCGGCCCCGTCGGACTACGATCTGCAACAAACGGCGCCTTATGCCTATACGCAGTCGGTGTGAAGCATGAGCTGCGAAAAAACAGCTCTTACATTTAGTGTGTATATAGACTATACGTGACCAGCCGTCGTCGTTGAATTGCGTCCCCATCGGCATAACTTCTGGGATATTTTCAACCAAACTAACGTAAGTAATTCAAGGATACAGTTCGTTTGAGTGAACGTGGTTTGGGGATAAACCAGAGTGTAAGCTCGACGTGTCTAGCTGTTGTTTTTTATCACAAATAATTTAATTTATTTGTTCGAAGGCTGCGTCGATTTCGTTTCGTTTGCACCGCCGCGGTGGTCTAGTGGCTAAGGTACTCGGCTGCTGACCCGCAGTTCGCGGGATCGAATCCCGGCTGCGGCGGCTGCATTTCCGATGGAGGCGGAAACGCTGTAGGCCCGTGTGCTCAGATTTGGGAGCACGTTAAAGAACCCCTGGTGGTCGAAAGTTTCGGAGACCTCCACTACGGCGTCTCTCACAATCATATGGTGGTTTTGGGACGTTAAACCGCACATATCAATCAATCGACTTCGTCTCGTTTTCACTTAGATCTCGTTAGCGAAACGAAAATTGTCAGTGATAATAAAGAGTTCAGTTTTATGTGCGAAACGTCACAAAATGATAAATGGCTACGGGAATCGCGACTATTTGGGGTTTCCGGAATTGCGACCATCGTCCATTGATAGCACGTGGTTTGAGGGGCCCTATACTCCTAGTGTAGAATTAAATATTGTTTGAACTTCTATCATGAATTCTCCAAGCATGCGCGCTTCTGAATAGGTAGCTTTTGAAATAATTACAAAATAATTTCGGGGAACTGAAGTGTCCATGGACGAAAAGCTCGATCCTTTGTTGACACAGCGGGTGTGGCCATAACTGCGTGTACACCCGTACATTGTCCAAACACACCGAACACAATGAATTGCCCGTTTCATCAGCTTGGTGTTGCGCAGCGTCAGCTTTCTTGAATATGGATGACGCTGTTGCGATACAGTCGAACAGCCGTCCGTGCAACGGGTACGAATCCACTGTGTCTCGGATTCAATGTGCACGCAGCTCGTGCAGTCTGTTTTATTTTATTTTAATTTTTATATATCGAGCGTCGCGCCTCTTGCATGCGCCAACCTCGTCGCCTTGGTAACCAAGTTGGCGAAACTGGGTCGCATGTACTGGAGCGGAGTTGTAAAAACGGGCTGGGGCCGCCAGTGCGTGCGTCGCGTCGATTCTTGACTGGCGCTATTGCTCTCGACATCTGCATGGCCGTTACGCTCTCCCACGGTCAGCCCCGACGGAACGTTTTGAGCAGTTCCCTCTAGATAGATATGTGGGGTTTAACGTCCCAAAACCACCATATGATTATGAGAGGCACCATGGTGGAGGGCTCCGGAAATTTCGACCACCTGGGGTTCTTTAACGTGCACCCAAATCTTAGCACGCAAGCCTACAACATATCCGCCTCCATCGGAAATGCAGCCGCTGCAGCCGGGATTCGAACCCGCGACCTGCGGGTCAGCAGCCGAGTACCTTAGCCACTAGACCACCGCGGCGGGGAGAGCAGTGCCGTCTCTCGTTCTGCCGTATAGACCATTTCACGGCCGGGTATCACTGCAGCCGTGTTGCGTTTTTAACCTTTCTTGTATCTTTATCGACTAAATGAACAGCGTGCGATGCGTCATGTCTAATAAATTGACAGCTAAGCTGTCAATTGTCCGAGAAACGTTGGTTCCAAAACGGCGCGCAAAACTCCCGGTTATGTAGCATTGATCCCGGTATAGAATTTAATGTTCCGTTAAAGGTTAGCCGATCCGTGCAAACTGTCATCCATAGCCTTCGACTTGGCACGTCCTACACAAATCCCTTTCTGTATAGAATAAGAAAAGCTGACAGTCCTACCTGCTCATGTAAAGAGGCTGAAGATGACGAGCACATTCTTCTACACTGTAAAAGTTGTAATGCACCTTGGAATGGTCCTTAAAAGTAAAGTGGGAGACGCTGCCTGGTAGAGTCTTAGCATTACCATCTAGATGATGTGGGGACGGCTTTAAGCTCTCCCAGAGTACAGTACCAAGTACTGTAAATCGTTAACCACTTCTTCTAAACACAGTTGCTCGGGTTCCTCATAAAACTCAAGCCTATGTATCAGGGACGGCTCAGTGCTCTCCCATAGTAGAGTACCAAGTACTCTAAATCGTTAACTACTTATTCTAAACACAGTCCAACTTGAGGTCAAATTGTTAACCACTTTTTCTAAACACAATGAAACCTAGAGCGCTCAGCGATGAGCTCTTCTCCCCATACATAGTTTTAGGGACGGCTCACTGCTCTCCCTCCCATAGTTGAGTACGGAGTACTCAAAATCGTTACACTTTTTTCTAAACACACATTCTTTGAATAAGCGGCCTCCATCGATTGCAAAAAAATGAAAGAATGATGATGAGTGGGGCGAAGCGTCCGTCCGTTCATGTGTGTGTACACCCGTCCATGCGTCCAGACGATCGGACTAAAGGCGCGCGCGGGCTGACCAACGCCTCCTCCATTTCTTCGAATGCCAGTGCAAACGCGTGCTTTTCAGCGAGCGCCATCGGTCCGCCTTAGTTCAAAGAGTGGTCGTGATGCGACGCCACATGAGTGGTGGGGCTGCTTACATCACACGTGCTTCCGAACGCCTTTCCAAGGAAATGCAATAAACGTGTGTCCCTCTCCAACATTATACGTCTGTCAGATTTGTTCCTCCATGCTGTTCTGTTGTATCTGTTTTCGCTGTGGAGAGGTTGAGGCCCTTATTGCCTCGGCTACTCCATATCGATAAGTTCTGCAGATAAAAAAAATTAAAGCATTATACTGAACGGTACGCAAAAAATGAACAAACAAACAAAAACATAATAGCACACTGAAGCCAAAGTGAAACCAGCAAAGTGTACATTGACATGATATTTCCTTCACGCTCCTTCTTTGTGACTGGAAGCAATGCCACCGCCACCTCCGGTAACGCAGCTGCGTCACCGTGACGCGTGCCCATTGGTTGCCCGTAAAGCGCCACCAATGGGGACACGCTATCTGAAAACACCGTATGACTTATATAGCCAGCGTGACCGCCAACATTGTAGTAACGAGGAATGCAAGACGCTGCCCCACGGATCTGTAAACAACCGAACAAGAAATTACTTAATAATATTGTCGTCGTGAGGCACTACGTAAAGGGCTCTTTTACCCATGACCGCAAAGCACAGGCGAAGACTTGGTGATGGGCGAGAGCAGGAGAGGGTTTTGTGAAAACCTTTGGGATATCAGTGCAGGATTTAAGAGAATGCTCTCGAGAGACGTGATCAGCTTTGATATTTTGGTAAACTTTCATGTTTTGTGTGGACATTTCTATGGCGTGATTACTTGTGTTTTTTTTAATTCTGTGTGGTATTGACACATTTCTGTATTCAAAAGCTTGGACTCAGTGCGTAAGTGTTTGCTATATATACTAACCTACGTATAGCCTTGCGTTTGCTATCTGATATGCGATATCGACTGTTGTACAAGAGGAGTAGGCGGCGCTACTTATTGTCACCAACCTCTCCTCATATACATTCAATTAAAAATTCGCCCCGTATCTGCATGCTACATTGCAAATGTCGTTTTCTTGCGTCTGGAAAGAGTGAAGAAAACGTTTATTTGATGTTCTGCGCAAGAAAATCGGTGAATGGTATTCCGGAGGCGCTGCGTTAGAGTGCCTCGAGCGGGCAGCGGAGGCGAACGAGTGCATCAAGTCACGTCACCATGAGACATGAGCGCTATATGGCAGTTATCTTGGAAAACGAAGCCTGCGCGCCCTGCGCGCCCGTCTTGGAGATGATAAGATGTAGAACGCAAGGCGACGGATAAGTGGCACCACCGTGTCGTCTTAGCAATGCGTTGGAAACGCTTGCCTTTTCGTGCAAGCGTTGCATGGTCAGCACAACGTGATAAACACTATGGTCCGTAGAATTACTTGTGTATGCCTTTTCTAGTAAGAGACACACATACTGAATATTGACTTGTTGTTATGGTGCCTCAGATATGCGCAACAATTGTTTTTTAATTGACAATCGCACAAGTATTAACACTGAATCTTGAGCAATATTGGTGGGCGCTGCGGATGGGGTCGGCCGTTTGGAGTATCGTTTGGCCACTTTGGTGCCGTTTAAGGTACCGTTAAGGGCGGACAAACAGACAAATCTACAGACAGACAAACAGACCATAATTTTTGCCTCGAAGGTCCCCAAGAAAGACTATCGTCTTTAAAAAAGAACAACAATAATAAGAGCGTTTGTGGTGCGTTACCTTTACTACGTACCGTCCTTGTGCGTGCTGTTTTCGCGAAGAATGTGTCACTAACTAGCACAACAGTCAGTCTTGCTTCAATAATTATATCTCGAGTTTCCCGTTCCAAAGCCACGACGTGATTCGACCATCTGGTGTTTCTTAACGTGCGCTCACATCGCACAGTAGACAAGCTTCTGGCTTTTCGTTTCCACCAGAATGTGATTGTCGCGCCCGGAATCGAACAGGCGACCATCAGGTTAGCGGCCGAGCAGATTAGGCGCTACACTACTGCGGCGCGGGTGACAACTGATGAGTGTCATGGTAGACGTATACACATGAAAACGGCTCCATGGGGTGGTGTATTCAACGCTTTCTGACCTTATGAGTTACTGTCGCGAGATACAGAATACACGGGTGAAGCGCCAGGCTTTTTTAGGATCAAACCAGGGTGATGGATGTTTGGTTCACCATATATGCCTAATTGAGTAAACGTACACGTATTTTTGGTTGCAAGTTTATGCGAAAATTTTGAAACTTTTCTGTGTTTCATTGCGCATTCAAGAACGTGTCCAGAGATAACAGGAGCACATTGCTTGTGCGAGACAGCTAACAAAGCTTTAACGAAATCGAAGTGGTATCACTTCGTGTTTCGCCTTTTACGAATGGTAGACAGCTAGACCCAAAAGCGTAATCACTCTGAACAAATATTGCAGAAGAATCATGGGCTGGGGGAGAGAAGGGAGAAAGAGTTTTTCTAATGAGTATCCAAAATATTTGCCTGGCGGTTATCTTCGCATGACACTCCATGTAGATGGAATGAATAATGAAGTGACGTGGCCAATGTAAACGACGGATACAGACGCGTCGTAACCTAAAGAGCTTCAACCAGGCTGTGAGTTTCAAGGACAGTTCTAAAATACTCTAGTTTCATGAAATGCACCGGCGGCATTTGTCTATTGCCCAAGAACGTCTCTTAGCTCAATAGACTTTCTTTGATGATTTTTGAGCTCTGACATGAAAGTTATTTTTCGTTAAAATAGCCTGTACATGCAGATTCAATTGGGTACACGTCTTCGGTTGCTCACAGGGCATGGTAGCGACCTTATTCTTTCTATTGGACGCCGATATTTCCGTGTAGGCTACATTTTGTCGTATCCGGTGTAGACGTGCTCCATCGCACCTTGTGGGGCAGTATTATAGAGGAAATCCGTTTATATGATTTTATATGCTTATTGGTTTATACTGCGATTCTGTGTGTTTCCAAACAGGAAGTTGTGCGCAGCACGCAACGTCTCATAACAGATGATCTGTGTCCCGCATAGAATGGTGTCGGCAGTGTAGCTCAGTTGAGTTGTGTGTGCTACACTAGCAACGTCAACGTCGCCCGCTGCACCGCAAACAACTGCGAGGAATGGTGTACTGCGTACGACAGGCTTCGGTATGGAAAAAGCGGTGGCCTTGTGCACCTCATGCTATTTGATCAATATCGTCTCTTTCTATCACGCGCATTCATTGACTGTAGTCGATGTCGTAGTAAACTGGCCTATGCATCAAGACAAGGAAATGTCTCGATCACTGATGGACTCTTCTTAGCATTGTGTTTACACGCCGACAGTTTTTTTTCTCCTTGCTTGAAAGGCGGCAGCAAAGTATGTTGGAGCCATCCGGATCGTCGTCATAAACGCCTCCAGATCCTTCACCGTCTGATATGATTTAGTGCAAACACACGACCCCTAAGTTTTGATGCCGTAATGCAATTATTGTGCATGAGCTTAGGTTGTAGTATTGATGGTTGAACGCGATTACGAAATATGCATGGGACGTACAATGCACAGTGCGAGCTGTGTTGTGCATGCGTACAAATCTGTAAACTCTGTATTACGTGTTCTCCCTCACTAATCGTACTTGCACTGTTGTTCTTCTGCGGCCTCAATGTTCAACCGTTGTCAGATAACTCCCATAGGGCATCGGCAGAGACGTAAATGTGTTAGCGTCCGACAGGAGCGTAGCCAATTTTTTTTTTTTGGGGGGGGATGTTGGGGTACTTCAACCCCTCCCTCGAAATTTTCCAATTTTCTTGCGTATATTTGCACGCACACGTAAAAATGGGCGAACGAACATGCGTAAAGTATGGTTAAACTCCCCTCTCCCCGAATTCTCCGAAAAAAACTTCTCGCTATACGCCCCCCATGTCAGACTAACCGAACCTCACTTGTCCTTCTAAAAAGCACGCTTTTGCACTCTGTAGATGATGTGTATACCTGTATGTTGCGTCCTTTGTTTCTTGATGCTTTCAGCATCGTAACCTATCAAGGTACTGTTCTGTTCTTTTTTTTTCCTGGTCTAGGTACATAGTAGCCGGCTAGATGCATGTGCGTCGAGCTGGATCACCTCTGAGTTGCTTATTACTATAGGCGTTCCCCCCCTTCATTCGTAATCCTACGGGCCCCACGACTTTACTCCTTTAGTCCAAACCAATTAACCTTGTACGACAGCAGATCACAACTCTAAGCCGTCGCACAGCCTAACGCACGCCAATTAGTGGACCCTGCACCAACGTTCGGGTGCATGGCCAGCAACGCTTAGTCAGCTCCAATAGGTCATGCGTGAAGTCCGCTCTTCGATCCACACACTACGCTTGCGAACAGACTAGACTATCTTTTTTTTATCGCTTAGCTTTTGCGTGCTAGGGCCCGAGTAGAGCTATGTTTCGCACGGGCTGGACAAAACGCGCTGATCAGAGCATTGAACCATGGTCTGTTATGTCGCAACAGCAGTACCGCAAGCGCACGAAATACGCCAGAGTAGGCGCAGCAGAGCCTGGGATCAAGTGTTCGCAAGTATCTTTGTTGGCATTTTAAACGTGTCTGGAACAGTGGCACTTAAGAGTTCTGCGAAATATATCCAGATGCCATGTCCGGGTTCAGACGAGGTCGCTCATGAGTTGTTAATGTAGTTGACTTGGCGACATATTTAGAACACTAAAAGGCCTGCAAATGGTTATCTGCTGCTCTGTTTTACGACGTTAAAGGGGCTTACGACAATGTCACCCACGAAGCCATTCTCAGCGCATAAAAAGGAGTAGGTCTCGGTGGCGAGATATATATGTGGGTTCAGAGTCACCTACAGAATAGGTCGTTTCACGTGCACAGAAAGACTGGCCCGACACCCGATTATTACTGTAGCCAAAGAGTCCCGCAAGGCGGAGTGCTAAGCCGGACGTTGTTCAACCTAACACTCATTGGACTAGTTGGCAAGCAACCAAGCAGCGTACTACTTTCCATTTATGCTGATGACATCTGTGTGTGGACATCTGGTGTGACTCGACTTCACATTCGCGTTTAACTTCAGAAGGCAGCATCAGTGACAACGCACCACTTACACAAAGGCTCGAAATCGCAAGTGTAAAGTGTGCAGTCGTGGCTTTCCCCAGAAAGCCAATGTCCGCTTACGGCATATCAATTAACGGGCAGTTGGTGTCATGCAGCCGGAGTCACAGATTCTTGGGAGTCACAATCGACCGAAACCTGTCTTGAACCCCACACGTAAACGACGTGAAAAAGCGGCTGAGCGTCATTTGTCACTTGTACAGGTTCCTTGCCGGAAAAAGTTGGGGAGTGTCTGTCGAGTCTATGTTACAGCTGTACAGGATACTATTTATTGGATTCCTTCGATACAGCCTACCTGTTATATCTAACGCGTGCAAAGCTAACCTGCGCACACTCCAAAATATTCAAGTCCAGGCTCTCAGGATATGCCTTGGTTTACCCCGCTGTGCATCGACGGCTGAAACCATTGCCATTGCACAGGACTACTCGATCATGACGCACATCACCATTGAAACGATGGGTACGTACCTCAGACAACATGCTAGGAATCCTTCCCACCACTTGGCAACCCTCGCAACTGAGAGGCCCCGCTCGAAATTTAGTGCAATTGTCTGTGCACATCGTGCATCGTTTACGTCAGGTTTTATGCCTGTGCAGGAATTGGTGTATTCTCATGGTGCCTGACACTTCCGCAAGTACGTCTTTCCAGGAATACAGAAAAAATCAAATTTGCCGTTGTCAGCCCTAAAACAATTGAGCTGGCACCTCTTGCACGAAATGAACAATAACCACGTGCACACCAATGGTTCAACCACAACGTCTGGTTCTGGTGGTGCGGTGGTGATTCCAGCTTGAGAAATCACTCTGCGAATCAAGCTGTCACACGTCACTGCGTCTCTAGCGGCTGAACTTTCGGCTTGGCGTGGCGCTCTAGAGTACATCTAATCCCAAAGACCGAGTGAATGGGCTGTGTTTTCCGACTCGAAACCGGCCTTACAGAGCATGCAGTCAGTCCTTCGACGAGGTTACCACAGACAGTTAACATATGAGGTTGTCAAGCTTCTTCACCACGTCACAGAAACAGTCCACGAGGTCAATTTTCAGTGGCTACCTGGTCGTTGTGGGATTAGCGGCAATGATTCCGCAGACAACGCGGCTCGAGCATCCCATCAAGAAGAGCACACCCTTCCGATTTCTTTGTCAAGGACAGATGCTGCAATACAACTTAGTCACCTGGCACGTAGTCTCTGTCTGCTGGAGTGCATGGACCACTCCAAGCATACGACATACGAGACTCTACCAAATAAACCCTCGACTGGAACTTGGACCTCCATCCGCACTTCGTCTAGCTGAAGCTTCGCTTCAATGTCGCCTTTGGTTGGGTGTTGCCTTCACAAAAGCATATACAACCCTCATTGGATTGGCCGACAATGCGGAACGCGACGTCTGCGGCACCGAAGAAGACATTGACCCTCTGCTATGCCGTTGCCCTCGATTTGCCTCTGAAAGACGGAAGCTTTCTGACGCGCTGCGACAGTTGGACGATCGGCCACTCTCTATGCTGACGCTACTAGAGCACTTTCCTCGTCTTTCGCCGGCTCAAAAGGCAGTCAAAGCCGTCTTGTGCTTTTTGGAGACTACAGGCCTATGTGAACACCTTTAACCTTTGTGTAGTGCCACCGCTGCATACGCGTCAGCCGATTGACTGACAATCCCTTTTGTGTCTCTCTTTCCTCTCTCTCTCATCTCTATGTTCCCCTTCTCAATCCCCCAACGTAGGGTAGTAAACCGGGCATGTGCCTGGTTAACCTCCCTGTTTTCTCTCTTGTCGTTCTTGTCCTCCTCCCCTCCTTGTTGCCATTAGCTGCGAGGTAACTTTACCAATGATAGGTTATTCTTTTTTGCATTTCGCTAATACAAACTATTCTAGCGTAAGAGTTACATTTGTGATAAGTCTTCTGATGCACAATAGTGGAGCTTGCTTTGAAACGGAATACTGCTGGAACATTTTTCCCATATTCACCCATAATAGCGATAAAAAAGAAACAAATATAATGGCAGAGGGCCAGGGGAAGGAAGACTACACGAACTATCGCAGGTTGCTAAATGATTTTATTCTTAAATCACCAGGTGCATAATCCAACTCTGTCGAAGCCTTGCCATCCGATATTTAGGTAGGTGACTTCTACATATACGATAAAAATGAATTCCTCGACTGCAACAAGACATGCATTGTTCCGAGTGCTAGTGAGCTGAACCCTCTCGTAGCGTTTTCATTGTTTACTTCATACAATACTGACATACCGGGAAAAAGTGCCAGCATGTGTATTTAACCTAATCAAACCAGTCGAGCTGTGCTAGCTCTTAGAAGCTGTGCACGAGCTGCCTTTTAAGTTAGGCCTGGGCCCGCCGACTGCATCGAAAGTTCGCTTGAGTCCGAGGTTTCGAGCCATCCCGGCCCGGCCCGATGTACAAAAAACGAAAACCGTGCGTGGTATGTAGGCTAGCTGCGGAGACAAAATATCGCTTTTCGGCAATGTGACATTGATTCAACATATTAAAAGCGAAGCATAGGCAAACGACATGTGACCGTTCTCTATACACACGTTACGAGAGGTCTAAAAAAAAATAACGGGCCGTCCAATGATTAGCGCTAGTTAAGTGTGGCCTTCCTGCACCACATATGCGCCGCTTTGAAGCTGCGTTATTTTGCTGCTGACAGCTGGATACTGCAAAAATAGTTTTCTCTCATGCATGACGAGCTTGAGACATTTAGAATCCTAGTTCGTCCAGATGTTTAGTACCTGAGATGCAGGACAGGGGGTGAAGCTCATCTTTCATGCTATAGTGAGGGAGACATATTCCGGCACATAACCTATAATATTGGGCTTCATACGGGATTGGCAACTATAGCTTGACCTAACCCGTTAATAATGCCCACACTTCCCCGAAGTGTATCGTGAGGAAATCAAGAAGGCATTTCTTGCGCCGAAAGTAAACGAGTTGGTAATTTTAATGGCGTAAATCAATGACGAGACACCTGTCATTGCACCTGACGACCATAATTCCAGCGTCTTATTACCACAAATGATACACAAACGCTGGCAGCACAAACAATACAAGTGCGTTTCAAACACACTGCATTGAGGCGGAGGCAAGTGGCGTTCAAGTCAAGAAGGCGCGGGGGGGGGGGGGGACTCCGGTTGCTAGGGGCGAGGATAAGCGCGCGCCCATGCACCTGTAGCTGACAACTGCCGACGCCGAAGCTTGACATTGGGGGGGGTCTGGTTGCTATGGACGCGCACGCCCGCAGCTGTTGCTTTGGGAGAGGGCAGTGGACGAATCCCGACGGACGCCTGACATAGCCCGACTAAGAAATGCATTCGCATTTACAAAAGCTAAGTAGCCCGAGCCCGGCCTGGGCTCGAAATGAGAAGACATTGGTCTATCCGAGTTCCATCCCGCGGTTTGGGCTCGGATAAACGCCTTATCTCGCAAATAACGACAGAACCTACTTCAGGCTTTATCGTTTGAGTGAGTCAAAGTGATTGGTCACTTTACCATTTATTTGTTGCTGATAGCACAATGGTTGAACAGCAAGCGCAAGTTCGGATCTAAGCGGGTGTTGGCGTCTGCATGGGCATGTTGATTTGTAACTATAGTTACCGGCAGTTACTGATACAGCACTTAAATACATACGACATCAATGCAACGAAGAAAAAAACATATTGCATTGCGCATAGATGACACGTAACACGTGCCAGACAAGTGTAAGTGTCTCAACCCTGCCATTTGCAAAGAGAATATATATATTATATATCTGGAACTATGTCTTGTTGCGCTAACGCCAAACTTGCGTACTCCCCGTAGCCTTGGTAGTGCTGAACAGCAAGCGGCGAGATTAGCATAGGTTAGCAGGCAAGCTTGCGCATTCATGTGCTTCGGTTGCTGAAAAGTTGACTAATGCATCATTATCTCTCTCTCTCTCTCTCTCTCTCTACACACACACACACACACACACACACACACACACAACCCACACACACAACACACACGCACACACACAACACACACCACACACACATCACACACACCATACACACCACTATTACACGCACGTACAAAGTGCGCAATCAGTTTTCTTTACAATTGCATCCATATTGCCAGGTTATTATTATTGTCTCGTGCCCAACTGACAATGGTACGCCTAATAAAGATAACTTGACATTAGGAACTAATCAGTTGATAAGCCGTCTTGCTCGAAACAGACTACAAATTAGTGTCCCCTTTAGTAAATTATTTATCGCAATATTCGCACCAAATTGAACATTTCAATTTGCTGCAGCGCATTGCCCTTTTTTTTAGTTCATCGTGCGGATGCTGCTGTTCATTTGATTAGCTCTATGAAAAATATTAAGCTTTTCAATAGCCCTGAGCTCTTTCTTTTTGGATATGTCAGTTTAAAACATTACTTATAATGCGGCCAATATATCCAGCAAAGAGCTCCGTTTTTCCTCAAATTGCTGGGTAGAAATCAGGAATTTGAGCCGTAGAATAAAAAGCAGGAAAAGAGAAATGAATGCCGATAGTAGTGAGTGGAAGTCGCCTTTGTGAAGGAATGCTTCTGTTGGCCCGATCGAGTCCTCATTTTCTTTCATTCTCGGTTGATTTCTTTTCCCGGTAGCCATGATTGGTTCTTTCTTCGAAAGATTACATTTCATATTCGCGCTTACTTATATGTATGTCGTTGAGCTACAGCAACACTGGCCGAGACGGGGCAATCACACCTGTTTCAGATTCGGTAGAAATTCAACATAGCACATATTAACCGCATCGTGAAGGGGCCCGCATTCAAAGAATGAAAAAGAGAATGATAGCCGTTATTAAAACCGTTTCGTAACAATGAGCTGGCAAGCATTTAGGGAGTCATTTCGAATGACCTCTCTCATTACCATTTTTAAATTCCTCCTTCTCATTGTACCAGTGACGTGATTGTCGATGCGGGAATTGGTAAAAAAAGGTGTCCTTCATTTCCGTTTTCTCTAATCTTGCCTTCACTTGCGTTTAGAAATTAATAGTGGCTTTTATAAGAGAGATACAGGTTGGCGAACAATGACCTCTGCATGATGAAACGTGTTTTTTGATTTGGGTATTGTAATGATCAAATGAAGAAAAAAAAGATCACCGCCCATATTTACAAAGTGAATTATGTTAGAAAGAGCTTGATCGGAGGAGCACGAGACGTTTCTTGGCGGAACTATTTTTTGCAGGAAGGCTTGTTAACGAGCTGATGCATGATGTGTACGCCGAAGGCAACGTGGTCGGGCACTTTCCCCTGCCGATACTGCACAGCATTGGCCATGTCGATCGACACGTTAACCATCTGCCCCTTATGCCATACTGGCCGCTGCCCATGAATCAAATGCCCAACGATCATAAATGTCAGACGCAGATCTATCAGGCATTCTTCAAAGGAGTTGAGAGCAGGCAGGCTATAGAGGACTTGGGAGGATGTTGGTTGCCGGGCGTACAGTTATCGTGAGAACTTGTCGCGTTCCGCCATGGCCTACGAAGGGACGAGAACGAAGTGGACAGAGTCGCGAAGAGGTGATCGCGCGAGTAATTGAAAACCGACGGATAGATGGATGATGTATCCGGCTTGTGCCCTTTAGATCGGATGGTGGCTGACTCCACCTTGCCATAAAGTTAAGTACTATCACCGTGTGTTTAAGGATTGAATTCACTCGCGCCTCGATTGTAGCCACCCAGTCAGTTAGCCTCCTCCCTGGTTGTCCCTACCCATTTAAAGTCTATTTTGCCTTCACTGTTTTTTAAACCCCAATGCTTTGAAACATTTGGCGCCATTTACTTAGACTATAGCGCGGATCCCTTACAGAACATTATCAAATGTTCCGCCAGTTTCTCCTCCTCTCCATACGCATTACATACCGTGTCCGTGCTTCGTATTTTGCTCGGTACGGGTCTTGGTCCATATACTCCCGTGTCTACCTCGAAGGAGCAGAGAACTACCCCGAGAATTATCGTAGATCTTTTCCCTTGCACAATTATTCTGCTTAAAAGTTCGGTAAGTCTCCAGTGAATGATTCGTAAGCACTCCCAACTTCCACATGTCCCTCTCTGTTTCCTTCACCTTCTTTTAAGAGATGTTTCCTTTTGTCTTGGTATTCTGCTGTTGTCGAAATACTTGCTTGACAGTTTTCGAGTTCACATCCCTCCATTTAGTATCAACATTCTTCATGTAGAAGTAGCTGAAAAAACTTTCCATAGCCCAACGCTCCTCTCACATTTTTCTCATCGCTCCTCAAATTATTTTGCTGGTAGCTTCCCCGCACTCAAACGTTGTCCATCCCAAGTCACCCTCTACTCCCTAATTTGGGGGGTATTCCCGTATGCTCCCCCAAGCAAGTCTACCTATCCCACTTGTTTTTAATTTCCAATCTTGCTTGAACTTCTGATTTCATGCACATATTGCATTGCCGAACGTCAAACCCGGGACCATAACGCCTTTCCAAATCCCTCTCACAGCATCACGCCTATTGTAGTTCCACAGTGCCCTAGTTTTCATTACAGTTGCATTCCTGGTGCCCTTAGTCATTACTTATCTTCGTGCTCCTTAGATACTGAGGCCACGTTAATTTATCTATACGCCCAAATATTTGCATTTATCCACTATTTCTACCAATGTCTTCTTTTATCTTATGCTCACTGGTCTTATTATAACTGAGAATCATGATTGCTGATTTTTCCCTGCTGAGCTTCAAATTTAACCTATCTCCCTCATTACCATAGATGTCGGATCAATGCCTGATCATCTTCCATGTTGTCGGCTATTAATACTACGTCACCTGCATACATCAATGCTGGTAATGACTCTTCAATGTGTTTCCTTGCTTGCAAAAGAGAGGCTTAAGCCGAGTTGACTCCCCTCTAATTTGGCTTCTAGTCCCTGGACATACAGCATAAATAACAAAGGTGACAAGGACATCCATGTCGAAGCCCGCCGTCGTATCTCTATAGGTTCAGATACCTGTTCTTTCTTCCCATTTGATACTATATACCTTGTTACTTTTAAGAGTATCCTTTAGAAGGTTAGTTATTCCATCTTCCACATCTAGTGTGTCCAGTATTCCCACAAGTTTTTTTGAATCACACTATCCTATAAGCTCTCTTGATATCTAGAAATGCCAGCCACGGGGGACTGTGTTCTTTTTACGCTATTTAAATACACTGCATCAATGAAACAGATTGTCCTCCAACCTCCTTCGTTTACGGAAACCATTTTGTAGTTCTCCCAGCACGCATTGGGTGGCGGCCCACCATCTAGTGAGCATCATTGGAATCACCGAAGAGGCGACCGGAGTGGCGACCTTTGATTGATTGATTGATATGTGGGGTTTAACGTCCCCAAACCACTGATGATTATGAGAGACGCCGTAGTGGAGGGCTCCGGAAATTTCGACCACCTGGGGTTCTTTAAACGTGCACCCAAATCTGAGTACACGGCCTACAACATTTCCGCCTTCATCGGAAATGCAGGCCGCCGCAGCCGGGATTCGAAACCCGCGACCTGCGGGTCAGCAGCCGAGTACCTTAGCCACTAGACCACCGCGGCGGGGCGTGGCGACATTTAGCGGTGACTAGAGAAGTGTACACTGGCAACAATAGTGTACACACTGGCGGCCACCGCAACAGAGGCGAGCATAAGTATCTTGCTGAGCAAGCTGCTAAACCTGACTAAAAGGAGGTGATGATCATTATCTCACGTTTTGCGCACATTTACACCTGTTTTGCACGTTGTCATTTTTTCCTTTAAATTTAATTCTTAGAAATGCAATCTTTCTTTTAATGCTGCACTCGACACTCAAGATACATGTGTTTAGCATTTAACAAGCGTGACATCATGTCTCTGGTGTTCCGTGTCTTGTCTGTGACTGTCTGTGCTTTGACTCGAACCTTTTTCTGCGCTCAGAAGCATCCTGGAAACAAACTAGCATCACCGAGCTAAAGCCTAGCGACATCATAGAAAACAACTTTGCTTAGAAACATACGAGGGACGCCCAAGCCACGCCATAAGGGGCTTCGCCCCTAAAAAGCATCAACAAATACGGCTTCGGTGTTTTCTTGCGTCACACTTTATTTTTTGATCCACAGAATATGTTCATGATGACGCTATGCTGTCAATTCTTCAGCCAGTCTCAGTTTTTATTGTTTTTTTTACGACCAAGATAATTTCAAGTTGACGTCTGGTCTCGCCGCCGTGGTCTAGTGACTAAGGTACTCGGCTGCTGACCCGCAGGTCGCAGGATCGCATCCTGGTGGCGGTGGCTGCATTATTGATAGAGGAGAAAATGCTGTAGGTCTGTTTGCTCAGATTTAGGTGCACGTTAAAGAAGAACCCCAGGTGGACGAAAATTTTGAGCCTTCAACTACGGCGTCTCTCATAATCATATGTTAGTTCTGGGAAGTTAATCCCCACATATCGATCATCAATCAGGTTGTCCTTTGTCGTACGTCACTGTTAAAAGAGCAGTGAGTTCGTCTTACATTCATATAATGACATGTAAGGAGACCGTCCTTTCCATGCGCTCCTTGCCAGCTCCTACATTTTGTTATCGCTACAAATGAGCCCCGGCAAGTGTTTTCATCTAGTAGGCGGATAACAAAACGGTGCGTCGTCCACTGGCGGTACTTCTGGTTTGATGCCTGATTGATTGATTTGTGGGGTTTAACGTCCCAAACCCACCATATGATTATGAGAGACGCCGTAGTGGAGGACTCCGGAAATTTTGACCACCTGGGGTTCTTTAACGTGCACCTAAATCTGAGCACACGGGCCTACGACATTTCCGCCTCCATCGGAAATGCAGCCGCCGCGTTTGATGCCTGCTGCGCGGTGTAATCGGAAAAGGAACACGTGTGATTCTGCAACGAATTTGTGGCCGCTTGTTCAGTGATTTTGTTCTTGAATTCCTTTGCGAATGAATGCATGATAGTATGAACATTTCAGATAACGAAATGAAAAGTAGAAGTGAGCAAGCGCGAGGAACTGGGAAAGGCGGGTTTCGAGCGCAGCAAGCGGTTATCCTTTGAAACACGCAGTATACTTTTGTAGAATCACGTCCGCTTTAGTATTTTCGAGCATAAACGGTGAGCACTTCAGTATCTCTTCACACATATGAGCCCACGCTGCCAACTGTCAACATACGATCGAAGACAGCATACTATAAGTATACGTACTCTGCCTGATCAAGTACATCGATACAATATTTGCATTGCATATTGCGCCTAGCCGATTGTCTGTCAAATATATGGAAACAGCTGAGCACGTAAAAGGGCCTTGGGGCAAACTATCGCTCAATTGATAGTACCATGGGATGTAAGACGATTTAAGTCTCTTTTGAAGCAACTATAGCGCCAATGGCCTGCGTTATACTCAGGCGTATATGTGTATGTTGAGTGCGGAGAATTTCGCGTATACATTTAAACACAATGTCCGTGTGTTGTGAGGCAATGACATCTCACGTAAAGGGTGATTATAAGGCGTAAAAAACATAAAACTACGAGTGCATTTAATTTTAGAGTATGCCGAATGGCATATTTGCAACAGAAAAAGTAAATAAATATTGTATGGGTCGGAAACATCAGAATAAGTGGACCGATATTTCCCGAGGCTTACGTACAAAAAATCAATGTCACAAATAATTCGCGATAGCATGCGCCCTTTGCTGCAACGCGAGCACGTGTATGGAGGTATATGACGTTTGAATAGAAAAATTGACCGCTCGCACCGTTATAAACATCTCGTGGTGACTTCATTCGTTACTATAGCTGGCATGGCACACGAAAGAATTATATGACAATTATATAGCAATATTGCCATTCCGTTTTGCCGCACCAAATTCTTTTCAGCAGCCTTCTTACCGAAACAGCCGCCGATTGGAACCACCTTCCCTCTTCCGTTGTAACAATACAGACCCTTTGTTATTCAAGACTGCAATTTCTCAGCAATGCTTGTAACTATACGCAGTTTCCATTATCTATCTTTGTCTTGTATGTGCTTGAATTCTTACTTATACATTTTTAGTTGACTTATGTTGCCTTCCTTATTTGCGCATCTGACACTTGTTTCTTTATTTTGTCTGTTTTTTCTTGTGTGTTATAAATGTTCTACCCACCCCCTCTGTAATGCCCTACGGGCCCTGAGGGTATTCTAATAAATAAATAAATAAATAAATAAATTTGTGAGAAGAGGCATCATGAGTGCTAGGTAGGTGGAACACGTACAGAAAGCGACGACAGAAAGAAGAATGCCCGTATGGCAGCACGGCCTCTAAGTGGAAGTCAAAGTAGACGGGCGCCGTAGCCCGCAATCCTTTGCGGGAGCCACGATCTTGCTCTCCGCCTATTGCAAAGCCACCACCAACTGGTTTTCAGATCTTACGATTCCAGCGTCAAGTTTGCGTGAACGTGGAGATACACTGCGTTTGCATCCAGTGTTTGTGCACCGCCTTCCTCCTTGAAGACGCGTCGTAAAATGGACGAATGAGGTATGCTGCGCTGGGTAGCACCCAAAGACTGATGTCTCCCGTCAACGAACAAGTATCGTACGGAAGGTGTATGCAAATACATGGTGTATTTTAAGTGAGGATGCATGTTTCTTCAATCAAAGAAGTTCCGACAGTCCTTACCAGCACATGACATTTGCATTAAGAAGCATTATGGGCATTGAAACTTTCGGTACACCACGCTATCGTCCAGAAATAACGTCGCCTATACATATATATATATATATATATATATATATATATATATATATATTCTCTCCTTTTGTTTACCGACTTTTGTGCAGGGTTGTAAGTATGCCGGGCTCTCTATAGATATAGTCCAGGCGAATGCCCGATTTTTACGTGACTGTCATCGTCCCATATCTTTAGGTCTCTTAGTAAGTACTTTGATGTGCGTTAGACAATGTTAAATGGGACTCGCATTACTCGCTCGCCTACCGCGTTCAATAACACTTTGTTCAGGCAAACTATACCTGACTGATCTGAACGATCTTAAGAGCGCAGCTCTTTGGCGACCGTTGCTGTCGGTGGAGTAACCGTGTGGACGAGTGCGTGCCACAGGAATTGAGTAGGCCCCGCTTCCGTGCACAGCAGATGCGAGTGTCAAACGAAAAGGAAGCATGTGCTACAGGAATTCCAACATAAACAGGAGCTTTGTTTAACTACGCTAATTCCTATTCAAATAATGAATGCACTGTCTGGTCCTGAACGAGTGACAAACACTTATTGCACTCCTTTAATTCTACCTAGGGTGTCTTTTCTTTTTTCAGAAGAAAAAGTATCACTGAATTAAGTCATCCATTCTTGGCCGATCCCCTGAGCGGGTACGAGCCATGACAGTGAATTCATCATCATCATCATCATCATCATCATCATCATCATCATCATCCAGAATTGGCTACTTAATATGCTGCAAAGTTGGTCAAAGGCTTGCTGGTAGTGGCTGTGTGCTTCTTGTTCCCTGGCGCGTACCAATAGTGTCGGGGGCACTTGCTGCGCCTCGCATAAACCACACATCACGCCACACCATTGTTAATGGTGGGTGACATTAATGTAGACACGAAAACAAACAAGACCCTCCCACCACTTATGCGCAACAACATCGCGTTCTTATTCATCGTAACTCGTCGCACTGATGTTACCACCTCGAGAAACACTTGCATAGACCCCGCCTTTGGGAAGTGGACATTGATGCAGGGGGTAGAACGTATTTCTCCTGACATTCTTCCAGCTCGAAAATTCCTTCTTGACATTAAAAGACTGGCAGACATCTGTTCCTAGACAGAGTTGCGGAAAATAAACAGTGGTATGCAACTGTGCATACTTACATGTCTCTCAAATGGTTTGACTCAACCTATCGCAAAGTAAAAACTAACCATGCAACTGCGCTCAGAATTCGCATTTGGAAGTGTCACAATTGTCGGTGATTATTTTTTAATTGAGTCACCACATGTGGGCACCATGTGTCGAGACATAACCATGGAAGAAAAGTTCTATCTCGCCACTGGATCCAGCGGCCGTGGTTTTTTCGTTTTATAATTGGCGTCCAGATTTTACGAAAGTAAGAGTATCGTCCGAGGGGCTCGTGTTTTTGCAGCATTACGCAAAACTAGAGAAACCGACACACAATCGATCCCAGGAAAGCACCAGGGACATCCCTTGTGTTTTCGTAACTGTATCGTAATAATTCTCACTTATATAGAAAGAAATTAAAGGGGACAAAAATATAACTTTCCGTTGGTTGGATCCGAGCCCGCAACATTTGAATTTAGTGGTTTCATTGATTATGGAGCGGTGTTGGCATGTTTATTGTCGTCAGGTGTCTATCAGAAGTGAAAGAGAAAGAGAGAGAGAGAGAGTGGAATAGATGAAAAGAAAAACGCAGAGAGGTTAACCTCTCCGCGAAATAAAGGTTTTGCTACCCTGCGTAGCGTTAGGGAATATATTTAGTATATGTGAAATGCCTTCTTTCAAATGAGAGTGCTGTCTGACATTTCGTTCTCTTGTTTCTCTGTCTCTCGCGTTAAGGTCAGTAGAAATGAAATTGAAGGCGACACTCCGAGGTCGCATGTAAGCATTTCTGCAACATGAGTACACGTCATTTCACTCGCGCGTGCCTATTAAAGTGTCGTCATTCAATCCTGAAGGCATCTCGCAACGGTTACCTCAGCAGTCCCTGACATCGGGCCCGCAACTAACGCCCCGCAATGAGAATTCAGTTCTCCCGCAGAGCTCCGATGCACGATGCAGCTGCTGCCGAAGCGCCCGACGCCAGTGTGTGACGTGCCGCGTGGATGGCTGCTTGTGAAAACGTCGGCTGTAGCTGAGCGCCGCCTCTTGTTAACAACGTTTGCAAGTAGGTCAAACGCGCAAGTCGGAGGCAACTATTAAGTTGCGCGTTCGAAGCTCGCCAGTCATGTTTGGTTAGGTACATACATAAGGCACACTGGCTACCTTTTCATGGGGATTTTGATAAATACGAGTGCGGGCCCCGATTTGATGTTGCCTACGAACCAACGACTTAACTGTTGAATAGAAAGCTCTGTAAAAAAAAACAACAGTGGGTGAGATGATATTCTGTTCTCAATTGTTTGCTTACTTTAAATAAGATGATATAGCACGTGCCTCACCGCCCCGCCGTGGTGGTCTAGTGGCTAAGGTACTCGGCTGCTGACCCGCAGGTCGCGGGTTCGAATCCCGGCTGCGGCGGCTGCATTTCGATGGAGGCGGAAATGTTGTAGGCCCGTGTGCTCAGATTTGGGTGCACGTTAAAGAACCCCAGGTGGTCGAAATTTCCGGAGCCCTCCACTACGGTGTCTCTCATTATCATATGGTGGTTTTGGGACGTTAAACCCCACATATCAATCAGCACGTGCCTCACCTGATGGGGTCATTTTCCCTCTCCGAAAAAGAGACAGACAAACATACAAAAAGCGAAACCCACAGACCTTTATATATGTGGCTAAGACGACTTAAGGCGAAAGGCAAATACTTTTGTTTCTATTTTCCTTTTTTTTACTCGATTCTTCTCAGCCTAGAGCTATCTTAGATGAAGTGAGAAAAAATCTTACGCAAACCATGCCATTTCGCCACTATGGGCCTGCCATCTGGTTGGCCCGTTCGCGCTTCGCTTTCAAAAGACGCCCAGGTTTCTCAAGTTACCTGAAAAAAGGCACCAGAGTGAGGCAGTCGCCTGCCGACACCCTCTAATTACGGTCACCAAGTGACCCCGTGCTTACTTTCAGTAACCCTAAACCTTATTCAATACTAAAATACTCTTGCTCGTACAATTCTCGTGCGTGTAATATACACACGTCGTATATCTTCGAAAAAAGAAAAAGCCTGGGATGGTGTAATGTCACCTTGATGTTGCTCCTGCGCGAATCGGGCCGATATATGTGACTTCTTGCTCTCGCTTCATAGCACACGCACTCTGCTGTTCGTATGCCTCCTTCATGTGAAACTTATTCTTTGATTGAATAATAATAAAATAATTGATTGATTGATTGATTGATATATTGCAAAAATGGACGATCCGACAGCCAACAATATTCCCCCTTTCTTCGCTTCACGCAGCATGGTGCAGCAGTTGAAATAATTGGTAGCTGATTAACATGCTCGCCTTTCATAACTCCTTTTGTCTATCTGAAAACTGCTATTTAGACGCATTACAATGGATTGACAATGGAGGGCCCTAATATTTTTTGTATATTGTTTTCGATTCGCCTAAGCTGATCGGTCCAACGAGTCGAGGTAGTTTTCGTATGACGGACTCTCCCTGCAATGTTCGAGCGCGGCGTTGGTGCAATGAGTAGGTGGCCTTATTTGCGCAGCATGCCCTCTTAAATCGGAGCAGGGACACGTTTAAGAATGCCCATCGGTTGCCGTTAAACATGAAGCAGTCCTTCATCGCTTTTCATCTCGCTCAGTGCTACTAGGGCCGGAGTTCACGCAGACGTCTTACGTGCTACTCAAGATTTCAGGCAACTCAGGACCAGCATGACACACACACACACAAAAGTTCTCCGCTGTTATGGTTCTCAAGAGAAAAAAATCAACGAGTTCTTATATTCTCAACATATTGTTATTATGGCAAAAACACCAATGAAAAAAGGCACTTATATGACAAATTTTCGTGAATGAACTCCTGATAGGTGCAGTGGTGGTAAATGTTCCCAGGCCTCGCTGTCATAGGTATTCAAATTCATAAGATAGTAACTTTTGATCACCCTCGTACCTTCTAGGTGGAAGGACGCAGCATCATTAAACTTCGCGGAAAATGCTTTTTTGTAACCTGTTTGGCTCTTGTCGTCAGAGGCAATCTTTAGACACTTCATATGTGAAGAAGCTATCGAAAAGTTGCGCTTTAATTCCTTAAAAAAATAGGTTTAGATTACAAATTAAGAGCATACATTGGGATAAATTTCTACAAATCGTAACGCTCGCGTTCATAAATGTTCTTTAGTAAAACAGGTATCCATATGCTCAAAAGCATCTTATAGAATTGTTCGTGTAAGAACATTTTCGCTGAAAAAAGGCTATCGGCTATCGGTAAAAAAATGCGAATGAAAAAAAAAATATATAAACCGCTCCCAGACTTTTCTCGCTATGCCCCTTCTTCAGATACCAATCCCAAGATTGCTTTCTTTCACCAGTCTTGATGATTTACATTTAATTAGAGAAGGCGGTCTGGCCAGTGACAAACCACCGTAACAAACATAAAAAACAAGTTTCATGATTTCAGCCGCACCTCTTAAAGTGCGCTTGTGTCCTCTCACTCAGCGCCGTTGCTAGGGTAGCCCCGTTGATAACTGAGGAGGAAAAGCTTTAATCGCGATGCAAAAAGAGTCAATGGAAAAATAGGGAGAGGGAAATGTGAGAGCAGATAGAAAAGGATGAAGGGAAGAGGTGCATGGTAAAAAAAGAGTATACAAGGCCAGACCGTCTCGCTAAACTGATAACCTCGCCCCAAAAAGGGGACGAGAGGGGAAGGCGGGCAGTTATTTCCTTGTCAGCCGGGTCGGAGGAGGAAGTTTGGGCGGAAGCGACGAGCGCACGGGATAACGAGCGAGGCCCTGGTGCCGGACGGTCGTCGGAGCGGGACAACGACTTCCGACACACTAATTGATGGCCGTCCACGCAGTGCTTCAAGCGCCAGTCTCGACGAGAGGCGCTTAGCCCTGTTGTGCCTGCGAGGATGGGCGCTGTGCTGCGCTGGTACCGCCACCGTGGTCGTCGTTGTGAGCGAGGCGGCTCGACGAAGATTCTCCTCGATCCACGCATTCCCGCGTTCGCATCTTCTCCCTGCTGCTCCCACGAAACGCCTTTCGCGGCGCGACCGTGATTACGGCTATAGCTGGTCAGAAGCAGACCGTCGAAAGCTCCCGAAAGCACCTGCGTCGTGCTCTATTTAACGTATATAGAAGAAACTAGTTTCCTCCTTTCGAGTCTTTGTTGGCAAGCGCATAACAGACCACGTTACCTTTTTTTTCTTTTCTTGGGCGTAAAACTTTGCACCGTAGCGTGATGGGTGTTGTTTCCGTTTATCTAGCTTGGTACTATTCAGCAACCATGGTTATGGATTAGAGGGGGGCAAAAAGGTACATACGTTTTTTCTTCCTTACTCTCGGCGATAAGCAGGATTGCTGAATAGTACAAAAACTAGAAAACAAGAGAACAGTACGAAAACTGGAGGAGCAGGAGGAGGAGGGGAAGGAGGAAAGTTTAAGCGGAAGGACAGGGAGGTTAGCCAGTTCTTAGACCGGCTGGCTATCCTGTGCTGGGGAAAGGGGTGAGGGGAATAAAAGATGTTAAAAAGAAATGTTGCGAAGAGAGAGAGAGAGAAATAAAAAAAAAACTAGAGACTTGAGGTTACGCTTCTAGGCTTATCGGTGTAAAAAAGACAAAAAATAACATGGTCGGTTATGCATTTTCCTAAGAAGACTCGGAGAAAAGCGCTAATGAGTCTTTGCGGGTAGTAGTCTGCGAATGCGCGCCGGCGTTGACAAGGCACACACCACAGTTACATAAAGCACATTAAAAAACATCAGATGGTTAAAATTACCGGAGCTCTGCACTATCGTGCACCTGATAATTGTACTTGTTTTCTTGTACTTATTTTCTCTGATTTTGCTCCTGGCTGTCCGACGTGTAAGTCCGGGGTGAAGGCCTCGTCAGGAGACATACGAGTCTCCTTTTTGCCTTGCCTCGTGGACATATTTCATGTCATGTAACTATGTCCGAAATAATTATAGTGTTATTTTGGCACGGAAATTCCCAGAGATTACTATATAGTTTGCTAGATTCCATTGAAATGCGGGCAATGGGAGGGGGTGGGGGGGATGGAGACGAAGAAGCAGGGAGCACGAGGTATACGATCGTTGTCGGTTACTATATACGTCATTGGTGCCACAGTGTAGGATCACTTCAGCAGGCTAAAGAGTGCTTGCTTTATGGAGGCACCAGTGGAAACCCGGCGATGTGAAAACAGTTCTAAGTGAGTGAGGGAGGTATAAATGAGATGCGGCTGAAGATGAACTGGAAGGAAGGCGTCCCATTTGCTACCATCCGCCTGAAAATTCTGGAGGACAAAATAGAGACATAATATCAGATCGTGTCGGTCGCTTTCGCGTGATCCTATAGTTACCGCAGGCGTTGGCTTAAAAAAAAACCCCACCCGGTTTCGAAGACTGCAGCCTGGGCTTAATCCAGCCCTCATGAAAGTGGAGATCTCAGCTCACCTTCGTTTTCTCCAATAAACTGCGGTCTGTACTTTCAATAAACCATGATTTAATCGGTTCAATTCCTGAAAGTGCCGTCAGTTCAATTTTAGCACTGTCTAACCCTCGCAACGCCGCATAGTTAAGCGCAAGAAACTAGTGTATTGCAGAGGCATTCGAAGAAGGGTGCCATCGCGTGCGACCCTTGCATTCTGAGCGACATGTTTTACGCAAGCGTACGTCCCTCTTGAGTACATGCAGCTGGACCTCCCCATGCCGATGCGGACGCCTCGGCAAAGCGCCGTGTCTTCGAGTGATGGACATGGTGCCTTGCTTTCTAAGCAGCAATCCCCCCCCCCCCGCCTTTTTTTCCCCCATTCCAGTCGTGTCTTCCGCAACAAAGCTGAGGCGGCGGCATCTCGCACGGCAACGCCTACGATCCACTCTGTCTTGTTCTTGGCCCTCTGCCAAATGTATTCCGCGGGCCTGAGAATGGTCATGCGCTTGGGTCACTTTGGCACTGTTTTTTTTTTTTGGTGAGACGTGCACTGTAGATGTGTCGTAGCTGTCACGTGTTGTGACCGGCGCCGGAGCTGAAGAGGGAGCGGCGCTCCTTTAATCTTCAAACCAAACCGAACGACCGGCTGCCTACTGTTAGGACCGGCGCCAGGTCTGACAGTGGATCGGCGTTCCTTTTGATGTTCCTTTTTAGTCGCCAAACGGGTTGGCGGCCTGTGTCCGCCATGTATTGTTCCCCCCTGGCCGGAGGGTGCGGCGTCTTGCCGCCACGACACCGTGAGCAGTTCGGGAGACCACAAGTGCAGCTTCTTCTTTGGAAGATGACGGCGGCGGCGGCGGCCGGAAATCGTCCCGCTAATTGAACGAGTCGTTCGGCGACCATTTGAAGCTTGTTTACGGCGGCCCTTTCGATGGATGCAGTCATCAACTTCAGACCCCTCGCCCAGCGACACCCCTTGACGAGGAGGAGCCACGTTCGTGCCACATGGCCGTGCAGTGACCACGCTTCAATTTTGAACGTTCACGTGGACCGTGCGTGCTCGTCACCCTCGCGGGTAATGTGTGATCCGTGGTTGGACGGTGCCCTCTGTACGCGGTCCCCGATCTAGGGATCTGGGGAGGACAGACCCTTTATAATGAGCCCCCACGGCTCATTCGGTGTGCTTTTTTTTCGAGAAGAGAACCAGGCAGAACAGAGCAGAACCGAGCAGAACCATGTAGAACCAAGCACCATGGAGCGCTATGTTAGGAGTCATGTAGAGGCCTGCCACGTTTGAGGGCTCACCGTGTAGGGAGTTCGCAATGTATATATTGTAAATAAACCCTCTTCAAGTCTCTCTTCCTCCTGCCTCGACAACTTCATTCCGGACCTCCGGTGTCTGGAAACCCCGGTCGCAACAACTGGTGGCAGCGGTGGGATACGAGTCTGCGACGGAGAGCGACATGTACCGGAGGCCAGCCGAAAGCCCTGGAACTCGGCGGGATCGAAGCAGCGTACCACCACCGCACGTAATGGGGTGAGTGCCTGGCTTTGTGCTTGAGATATATCGAGTCTTTTAGCCTAGATTCGTTAAAAGATAGATATAACCAACAACTGCCTGGCCACTGTGGTTGTTATCTCAGCACAAGGCAGCACTGGATGATTACCTGAGCAAGTACGCTAAAGCAGGAAAGCTTAGATGATTCAATAGGAACAAGTGGTAATGTTTCAAAATTTCTAAGGGTACGTTGCGGATTAAATTTTAGGATGTTGTAAAAAGCAGGAGTGAAAAATTAACAAGAAAAAGTAGAGAGGGATGTTGGCCACGTAGTGCTACTTGGGTGCTTAAGCTTGTGGTCTCCGCTGTGAGATTTGCCAGGCTTCAATTTCTCTAGACCCAGAATTGAAACGCTGGTGGGTTTGTGTTTTGTCACAGCTGAGCCAAAGCAAAGTAGTCGCCATGGATCTTACGAGATTGACGAGAGAGGACCTGCTGAACCTGTGTTGGGATCTGGAGCTAGATTTTAATGATGATATGCCTGCTTCTAAACTCCGCGAAGTGATTCTCGAAAGCAATAGTGACAATGAGGAAATCGAGCACTTCGGGAATATGTACTTATTGGACCAGGAGGAGGAAGTACAAAGGGCGCAAAGAAAGGAAAGATGGCGCCAGGAGGAATTGGAAGCTGAGCGCAGGCATGAAGAACATATAAAAAGGATGCAGGAATTAGATGAAGAGATAGAAAGGCTTAATTGTGAATTGGTGGCATTGCAGCAGAGTGGTCAATCCATAGATGTAGCGCACGAACGGTGCGATGTAGCGGCGGTGCCATTTAAGACCGAAGCGAAGGCTACAGGTCAGACATCTGTAGATGAAGTGCACGAACGGTGCGACGTAGCGGCGGTGCCGATTAAGGCCGAAGAAAGGGCTACAGGTCAGAAATTTGCAGATGTACCGCACGAACGGTGCGTTTCAGCAGCGGTGCCGTTTGGGGCCGAAGAGAGTGCTGCGGGTCTGATATCTGTAGATATAGCGGCGGTGCCGTTTGAGGCCAAAGAGAAGGCTAGTGCCTGTAAGGGAATGGAACAGGTTTTAACCCATTCTGAGGGAAAAGAGCTCGCGGTCACAGCAGGGTGTGAGGGTTCCGTGGTGGTGGAAACGAAGTTAAGATTAACAGAGTGTTCCATCGAACCTTGCAGCCCTGTAGACCATGTTGATGAGCGTCAGAGGCGGACGAAAGGCTCCAGGTTTGGCACCAAGGAATGTGCCAAACGGAGAAAGCGTCCGAAAAACAGAAGCGCGGCAAGGCTCGCGATCAGCGCGGCGCGTTTGACGAGGACCTTCAAACGGCGTGGCGGATTTGCGAGAAAAGGCCCGTTGTCTTCTCTGACTGGCTTAAATCGCATGCGTCTGAGCGGCCGGAGAGTAAGGAACAGAAGTGCGCAATCTACGCGGCCGCGGTCTAACGATGAACTGATAGGCAATCATCAGGACTGGGCGCGCGAGATGGCGGAGGAGCATATCGGTGATGAAGAACGTCAGAGTAGGACGAAAGGCTCCCAGGTCCGCACAAAGAAGCGTGCACAGGGGAGAAAGCGTCCGAAGGGCAACAAAAAGGCAAAGCTCGAGATGAGCACAACGCGTTTGAGTAAGGGTTTCAAACGGCGTGGTAAAATCGCGAGAAAAGTGCCGTTGTCATCTCTGACGGGTCTGTATCGTATGCGTCCGAACCGCCGGAAAAGAAAAGCGCATCGTACGCGGCAGTGTTTGAAGGATAGATTGCTAGGCAATTATCCAGACAGTCCGCGCGAAAAATCAGATGAGCATGTGGGTGCTGGTGAGCATCAGAGATGGGCGAAAGGCTCCGTAGACGGCACCAAGAGACGTGCAAAACGGAGAAAGCGCCGTAAAAACAGGCAGGCAAAAATCGCGACGCGTTTGAGGAATGTATTCAAATGGCGGAGCGAAATTTCAAGAAAGTTGCCGTATCGCAAGCGTCCAAGCGGCCAGAGAACAAAGAAAAGAGAAGCGCATTGTGTGCGTAAGTGGTCGAGGGGCAAGAGACCCTTCCGTTGTTCTCGCGGTGCATTGGACGGGGTGCGGGGCAAAAGAGTCGGTGGTTTTCGAGGGGCAGGAAGCGACAGCAAGTCGGCTTCGAGGAACGTCGCGGGGTTCGGTAGCAGGGCGATTGACGCGTGTTGTAGACCCCGCTTCTCGAGAAAATCGTTCCGGGCGCGACCACCGCGAGTTCGACTCAGAGTTGTTGCGAACAGCGGTTAGCCTCTCGGAAAACGTCGACTCGGGACTGTTGAAAGGAACATTTTGTTTGTTTTTGTGATTTTGTAAATAACTCGTTTGTACTTTGTTTTCGTTAGCGCTCTATCATTTTGGTAGCCTATATGCGTTGTATAGATCTATTGGAAGGATAGTGACACGCATTAGAGCGTACAGAATTAGGCGTTTGTCATCGGCACCGGAGTTGGTTTGTATGCGTCCGAGCCGCCGGACAAAACGAAAAAAAAAAAAAGCACGTTGGGTAGAAAGGCAGACCCTTTCGTCGCTCTATCGACGGCATGTTTGATGGACTGCGGGAGTGCGAGGTACTCAGCGAGAGTAAGAACGCAGGTTGTCAGCGCAGAGCTTTGCGGGGGTCGGAGGCGAAGCGAATGGGTTTTGCCATTGTTCCATTTCCCGTTCGCCTAGAAAGACCCACAGGACGCGACACCGCGCGTTAGTCCCAAAAAGGAGTAGACATCCGTGAGCTTTTGACGATGGTCATTAGTGGATTTATTTTGTTTTGAAATTTGCTTTTGACTGTTTAAGTTGTTTTGGATTTTAATGTGTTTTTTAAGAATCTCGTCTACCAAATAGTGTTTAGGTAACACATTTTTTGGTTTTGTTCATTTCTTGGGCGTTGTACGTTTAGCTAAGGTAAGCGTTGTGCGATTGCATAAACGACACGCATAGGAGCCTGCGTCATGGTAGATACGTGTAAATGAGCAGGAGCAACGTTATGAACTAATTATGACTGAGCGTAGAGACGCAAAGTTATTGCTTGCGAGATTTTTCAGGATTCATGCGAAACTTTTTTTGTTGTTCATTTAATGTTTTGTTCGCATGTGTCCGGTGTGTAAGAAAAGCTAGCTCGTGAGTTTATGTGTATGCTTTGTGAAAGTGGCAACAGCAAGGGAACGGTTAGGTGGTATCTCCTCCAGGCAGGCGCACTGTGATGTGCGTTTGCGGATGTATAATAAAGATGTTCCTAATGCAGGTGCAGCACGGCAGCTATGCTTTCGTCTTCTCAAAAGGAATTGACGACTGGCTTTGGCGGCACTAAATTTCGGGAACTAAAAGATAGCGTGAAGTAAAATGCTTCATTTTATGAGTATGATACCTGGTGGGTTACGGCGGATTACTCACGCAAGCACTCGGGTATGCCACGGTGAGCGCATCACTTGACAATTAGTTTTCTTGAAAGCAGTTTGATGGGAAGATTATTATCGGATCGGGATTAGGAGTTTTGGTGAAACCTCAGAGAAACGTCCCGATTGCTGCTTTGTGTTTGGTAATACTGCTTAAGTAAGGTTGCTTTTGGATAATTTGTCGGACTCGACGTGTCTCAGTGCGGGCAGGGTGCTCTCCCGTGCCTGTGGTGGTGTGTATGAATGCTTTTCCCAGAGGGGAGCCACAAGGAACGAGAGGGAAAGAGTCCTTGGCTGAGCGTCATCAGCAGTGGCCTGGAAGACAGCACTACACAGCGACACTTCGAGCAACCTGTGCAGCTGGTCACCCTCAGGTCGCTTCTCCCGCCGGCGGACGAGCTGTTGTGACCGGCGCCGGAGCTGAAGAGGGAGCGGCGCTCCTTTAATCTTCAAACCAAACCGAACGACCGGCTGCCTACTGTTAGGACCGGCGCCAGGTCTGACAGTGGATCGGCGTTCCTTTTGATGTTCCTTTTTAGTCGCCAAACGGGTTGGCGGCCTGTGTCCGCCATGTATTGTTCCCCCCTGGCCGGAGGGTGCGGCGTCTTGCCGCCACGACACCGTGAGCAGTTCGGGAGACCACAAGTGCAGCTTCTTCTTTGGAAGATGACGGCGGCGGCGGCGGCCGGAAATCGTCCCGCTAATTGAACGAGTCGTTCGGCGACCATTTGAAGCTTGTTTACGGCGGCCCTTTCGATGGATGCAGTCATCAACTTCAGACCCCTCGCCCAGCGACACCCCTTGACGAGGAGGAGCCACGTTCGTGCCACATGGCCGTGCAGTGACCACGCTTCAATTTTGAACGTTCACGTGGACCGTGCGTGCTCGTCACCCTCGCGGGTAATGTGTGATCCGTGGTTGGACGGTGCCCTCTGTACGCGGTCCCCGATCTAGGGATCTGGGGAGGACAGACCCTTTATAATGAGCCCCCACGGCTCATTCGGTGTGCTTTTTTTCGAGAAGAGAACCAGGCAGAACAGAGCAGAACCGAGCAGAACCATGTAGAACCAAGCACCATGGAGCGCTATGTTAGGAGTCATGTAGAGGCCTGCCACGTTTGAGGGCTCACCGTGTAGGGAGTTCGCAATGTATATATTGTAAATAAACCCTCTTCAAGTCTCTCTTCCTCCTGCCTCGACAACTTCATCCCGGACCTCCGGTGTCTGGAAACCCCGGTCGCAACACACGGAAGAAAGAAAACAACCAAGAAAAAGACGTCTGCGGAGAGGGCTATGCGGTTCCCGCCATCCGACGTGCCATTGCTCGTAAGAGTCTCTGAAAATGGTCGGGCGCGGAAGACGCCAGGCTCGGCGTGAGATGTCGCGTGATGACTCGTGTCGTGATGGCCGGCGTTCGCGCGTCACTGACCACAATCCGATTGGCAACCACCTCACGGACGCGTCTGTCGGTTTCGATTGTGTACGCGGGCTCCGACGTGTGTATTGGAAGAACATTTATTATGCGGAGTTTTACGTACCGAAACCAAAATATCATTATGAGGCCTGCCACCGTGGAGGGCTCTGGAAATTTCCATCTTCAGGTAACGTGCGCTGATACCGCAGAGTACGAGGGGCCTCTGGCTCTTTAGCCATCATCGAAATGCGAACACCACGACCGTGACCGAACACGCGACCTTCAGGTCGGAAGCCGAGCACCGTAATCACACTACCACCGCGCCGGAATACTTGAGAAAGAAGAGGCAAAGGCTCATCACTGGTAGGCGGCGCACTAATCATGCGAGGTCGTGGGTTGTCTCTAGGCCGCAACGGCCAAACTTCGATTGCGGGGAAATGGTGATAATAATTATAATATTTTACCTCCCCAAAACAACGATTGAATTATGCGAGACGCCGTAGTGGAGGGCTCCGAAAATTTTGACCAACTGGTGGTCTTTAACGTGCAGTGACAGTACACGGTCCTCTAGCATTTCACCTCCATCGAAATGTGACCGCCACGGCCGGGATCGGACAAACTACCTTCGAGTCGGCAGCCGAGCACGCTATAGCCACTGATCCACCGCGGCGCACGGTTGTGGTGAAATGCGAAATTGCTGATGTGCTTCGATTTAGGAGCACGTTGATTAACCCATTACGGTCAGACAAAGCGCATGGTTGCCATGGTTTGACTTATTCTAGTGGGCTGATTTCCTAGGAGCTTTTTCGTATTGGCTGGGCATATAGGTTTACAACACGACCGGCGTAATAATCGACCGTGGTCTGGCTTTTATGAGCAGCGTTGCATGATTGCATGAGAATCTTTCTACGCACTCTCCCATTCAGTTGTCATAAAAAGTCACGTGGTTCTTCGTGCATTTGCTTATGTCGACTGGAAGGCAAAGACCATCCGGTTTTTTTCCCCTTCTCACTCGATTGCAATGATGCCACCCAACGTTCTAGTAACGTTGGATCCCACCCTAAAGCGTGTCTAGATCCAAGGTCGTTTTGCATTGCCTCCGTGATCAGAGAAATCCGAACGTCTTTGCACCTCACGTGGGCTTGCATTGCCTCCGTGATCAGCATACTTTTGACCTAAGCGACGACGTTATGTGATGCCCTGGTATGTTTTATTGTTTCTTTAATTTTGTTCTACAGTTTTTTATCACTAAATTTCCTACCCCCCTTTTGTCATGTTTCTTTCTCGTACCTGAGGCTGCCAATGATAGAAATAAAGTAGCTGTTGGCTTGCGCATCACCTTGTCGTTTATATATATATAGCGCACCACGACACACACACACACACACACACACACACACACACACACACACACACACACACACACACACACACACACACACACACACACACACACACACACACACACAAACACACACACGCACACACAGCGATAACTTGCAACTAATGTTTTTAATGCACTAACTAATGTGTGATCGCAAATAAAACATTAGTTGCAAGTTAGCGCTGTGTGTGTGTGTGTGTGCGTGTCTTTTTGTGTCCATGTCGTACGCATAAAATGATAAAATAAATACCTATATAAATAATGAACCCCAACCAATTAGCCCGGCAACGTGCCTTAGCAAACTCCACCTTGTGTTGTTTCTCCTTTTTCCCGTCCTTGTCATACCTTGTAGCGCATCACAGGCGCGATGACTTACCAACTAGCCCCTATTGCCGCCTTATTAGTTAATTGATGACATAATCGCTCGAAGTGGCATCTTCATGTCGTCACTGATTTCGTGAGCCTGTGGCGCCATGAAGACGCCATGAGGCTATGACGTCATATACTTTCTTTTTGCAACCCTCGTGTGGATGCCACTGGCGGTTAATTTTCGCATTTCATGAGACATCTGGGGCTTTCACTTTTGAAGTGATTCACGATGCCTAAGAATTTACGTCCAAAAACAGCGACTATATCCGCTAACTTCCTAATCAAATCGGCAGGTTCTCGTCGAGAACAATTATTCCTGGCTACATGTAGCTCACGTTCCTCTTAAAGTACGGAAAGACATCGTTAAGGAGAGCCGATGGAAGGGAGGCGATATACTTTATATGTGCGCGATCGCACTCCCTCATAGACTTCCGTGCTTCGGGCCACGTAACGTTCGCGAAATATAACAGCCATACTTCTAGCCATAGAGCTGTTTCGTTACGGCATTTTTTTTTCTTCCGCTTGACCTTAGTCGCCAAAAGCAGGTCAATTGGCTCGTTCACGAGAGGACTGCGCGAGTGAGGTGCCGTACTAATTGCTTGTAGCATCAACGTACACGCCGCTCTTGATGGGATCCGCGGAAAGAAGTATAGCTATGTGGCAAGCACCGAGACGGGAGAAACTGTGCCTTTCCGCTTGGACACGAGAGACACGCTCCAGCTAGAAGCAACGACGTTGGCGTCATGTAGTGGTCCCGGGGGGCGCTGCGCTTCCCGCGCACACAAACACGCATTCAACTGGGTTCCTTCTGGCCACGCTATCTGTTCGGTGCAGTGCGTGAAGGTTCGCGATAGACTGCAGGCCGTTGGTTCCTGACGAATGGCTGCCGTTCCGGAACCTTGTTTTCTAAACATTACGTGACGAGAATGACCAGTTACTGCGCACGTTTGACCCTTTCTTGATTTTGCCTTACTTGAACTAACGTTTCGGTTGAGCTGAACTTTGTAAGACTGAATGAGCCTCACGGATATGGGAAGACCATTGGCCTTTTATTCATTTATTGGTTTATTTATTTATTTACACATACTGCAGCGCTAAGTGCGCTATGGCAGGAGTGGGTGTACAAAATACGCGGAATTTTAACAGACAGGAATGAAAATTATGCAAACATGTAACATAATACAGATGTGTGGTTATACAAGGTCAAAAGTGCACAAACAAGTGATTAACATGAATGAAAATAGAATAAAAAACAATGCAACTCAAGAGCTAACACCAATGACAAATAGATAAGGGTATGTTACAGACGCATGTCATGGATGTCGGCTTGAAAAGTGGATGATGGGCGGGAACGAATAGTACCAGGTAATGAATTCCAGTGTTCAATAGAACGGGGGAAAAACTGAACTTGAACATATTAGTTCGAGCATAGTAAGGCGTTAAGTTTAAGTTGTGATAGCTTCTTGTCGTTGACTGAGGTTGATTGGTTGCTGTCAAATTTATTTATTTATTTATTTATTTATTTATTTATTTATTTATTTATTTATTTATTTATTTATTTATTCAGATATATATTCATCTTTACTTTGAATAATCTGCTTCTTCGGTTAAGAAAAAAGTAGTAAATGATTTAGAGTAATTGGTACTCTCGCATGGGAGAGCATAAAGCTGTCCCGGTGGACATGGGAAGACCATTGGTCTTTTATTTATTTATTGGTTGATTGGTTGCTGTCAAATTTATTTATTTATTTGATGAGGCCACGTCTACAAAAATTACGCTGTGAATGCAGCGAAAAATGCACGCATATCTGGGCATGAGAACGTTCACCATCTCCACCACGTGCGGCGTGGCTGTGTGGATAGCGCATGTACAGGCGCTTAGGTCGATGATAAAGTATACTTTATCAGTAGATAGCCTTTTGTGTTCCTGGTTTTAGGCTAGTTTTATATGAACTTCTGTCATTTGTACCTAGCTAAACTATGAGAAACAATGACCTTTTATGTGCCCATCGTTTAGATTAACACAGGGAAAATATTTTTTTTGAACGCAAACTGGATTGTATAGCTTTTTTTAATGGTTGTAAACATTTGTTAAAACAGAGAGGTCAAGGGAAACCAGTCCTTATAGTGTGCCAGCTTTCCTACAGTGCAAGATGGAGTCTCTTCTCAGGGACCCTATTGTTTGTGGCCGCTGTCCTGGCACGATGAACCATGGATTGTTGGGCCGTAATGTCCTGGCAGCCAAGTTCTCTCAGGTTGCTTTGGGGTGCAGGGGTAAAGAAGGATTGAGCTGGCGAGCCCATACCATGTGGTAAGTGTCAGCCACCTCCGCACAGTACTGGCAGAGGCCGGAAAAGGAAGAGTCGAAGTGTTTAAGCACTGCTGGGCACAGTAAAGTATTGGCAAATAGCCGGAGAAGAATTCTCTCGTCCGCCTAGCTGAGTCCTTTGCAGGGCGGAGGAAAACGGCGGTGGGAGTCCCGGTAATGGGTAATTATCTCTATAAGTTAGGACAGGAATGTTCTCTTCTAGAACACAGGGGTCATCGGTGGGCGAGGCAGTGGCCCGGGGGAATGGGTGCGTGGGCGGCAGCATGTGCCGCCTCTTTGCCTGCGAGGACCTGATGGCCAGGAGTCCAGATTATTGAACGCGGAGAGAGGTAACCTACTCGCGGAGAAGATTTAAGAATTTTGGCAGCTAGGGGTGATACATCCCAGTTGAAAATGTTTGACAGCCTCCTTTGTAGTCTGATAATATAATTTTAAAACTTTTGTGGGAGATAGCTAGAACTAGAGTTACTGTATATGTTACTTTTAGGTAGCATACAGTATACATATATATATCTTTCTAGCTAGAACAGTGGCAACCTCGTCAACATGGGTAGCATTGGGTACGCGGAAAGAGAGACCATTCAGCTGCCTGTGTTAGTGAACTACGGCGGCCGTATACCAACCCCCATGGTAAGGGCCGGTGACGTCCGTGTAAAAATTTGTTTAGAGCTGTATTGGCACCGGAGAGCAAAAGCCCGGGTCCCTCGCCGGCCCCTCCGCACCCTTTCTCAGCGCCCTTTCCTGAACACCCATTAGGGAGCAAAGAGTGCTCGTCTGGCCATAAGCTAATTTACACCGCTATGTGTGAGAATTGCTTAAGTGTGCAGCGTGCGACGACCCATGGGACATATTGGTGCGGAGGGAGGGGGGAGGGGCGTATTACAATGTTCACGTATTACAATGTTCGGACATTCGTACCCACTCCTCTGTGCGGAATTCATGCCCAATGTGCAGGGGATCGAGTCTGTCTGACGGGGTCTACGCCAAGAGGGTGCATTGATTTGTTCAGTGAGCCTCAAAGAACTGCCGATATATGTTTCGCGACTTCCAAGGCAAGAAGATTTGGATTGGAAGTAGTGATCGGGAGATCTAAAGTGGTGACATGCAGGCACACCCAAGGAGGGCGCTCCGCGTTTTAAGTGCGGATGGCTTTAGGGGGCCAGGCTGTCGTATTCGGCGATCGTTTACGCTATCGTCATCGCTTGGCGTATTGAAATAGAATAATACATTCAAATAAAGAGAAAGAAAGACGTAAAAAGAGAAAAGGAAAAAGAGAAAGAGAGAACCGAGGAGAAAAACATAGAAGGCTATCCAGCTGCACATTTTCTATAGGCTTGGCACCACTACAGTGAGAAGCTGCCTGAACTTCTGTAGGTGGAGTTTTTCTAAGGCGGAAACCTTGTCCCGTCAGGCAGAGAAATGATAGTCGCCGGCGTCAGCACGAATGGTATACCAAAAGTGATGTGTGCGTGATCACAGATGACGTCACCTGTCCAGTCTTCATGAGGTCACCGATCACCGAAATTTGGGATGCCATTATGAAGCCATGACACCGCGTCGCATGATGTCCCTCGGTGAAAGCTAGGTTTATCTCTGAGGCAGTGCGGCACAACGCTAGCTGCGGGTAGCGTAAGGGGGGTACCTGATGCAGGAAATCTCGACCCCGACAGCACCACCTTAATGCAACGCCAAGTGTGAAGTAGGCTTTTTTTTTTTTGGTCAAATGTTATACCAGTGTCACACGTTGCACTGCTGATAGCGATTAAGCCCGGTTCCGATAAACTTGCCCACCTTTGATTGGCTCTTGTTGGCAGCTTGCGTAAAGATGGCGGTCACGATAAAAAAAAAAATCGACCAAGATCATGCCCTACAGCTATCAAAAGTGACAGCCTGACACCGGCGTTACATAGAGCTCTGCAAGCTGCTCAGTTTTTATCTAGGTATCAACAGCCTATGATGTATACAGTTGAATCGCAAGTTCCTGCGTCCAAAATCAAGTGCGGCGTCGGGACGCGAGGTGCGTTTTCGGATAAAACTGCCGGTCAGTTTTGGGGAAAACGGTGGTCACGTGGTATCGCGAAACCACCGACGCTGAGCCTTCCCGCTACCGTCGTATTCTGTTCTTCTCGATTCAAGGAGTACAGGACGAGACCGTCACGCTGTGGAATCGCCGCCACTGCTGCGATCGATGCCCACCGAGATGAGTGACCGCGCTTCAGGTCAGTGAATTCTCCCACCGCGTGACCGGCACCTACAATTTCTTTGATGTAACGAGTAAGCCGCAGGTCAACGCACTCGAAGCAAAGCCTCACTTACTCGCAGAGTTTATGCTAGTTGTATTAAGTGGTTGCAGCGTTGCCAAGTTCGAGGACGCGGGTTCGATTCCCGGCCATGGCGGTCGCGTTTGTATGGGTGTGAAGTGCAAGGACTCTCGTGTACCTACATTAATAAGCATGATGGAGAGCCACAGATTGTAAATATAAATTCTGTTAATATATTGGTTGTTGAAGGTTTACGTCCCAAAATTACTATCATGATGATTATGAGGGGCACCGGTAGTGGAGGCCTCCGGAAATTTCGACCACCTTGGTTTCTTTGATGAGCGCGTAAATCTACAACATGGGCGTCAAACAATCGTAGCTGTAGCATTGCACGTACGCGTCCGCTTCAGCTACAGGAGGGGCGGGGTACGATCCCCAGTGCCGGCCGGCCACCCACCGGTAGCTAAACAGGATACAGGCGGGCTTCGAGGGGCTGTGACGTGTCGCCCCAGTGGTGAAGCTTACTCTTCCTGGATACTCCCAACACGCTGCGTGGGGACCCGGTACGGGCGTCAAACATTTTTGCCTCCATCGTAAATGCTGCCGACGCAGCCTGGATTCGATCCCGCGCCTTTTAGGGGCGGGCGAAGCCCCTTAAAGCCGTGGGTCGTATGTCCCGTGTCGTCGTAGTTGGAGTAGCCAGTAGTCGTAGTAGCCAGTAATAGCCAGTCGTAGTAGCCAGTATTGCATTGCATGTCAATGAAAATGGTGTCGCAGCATATCCACGGAGTGAATGGTGATGAGTGGGGCGAGGCGTCCGTCAGTCTGTCCGGGCTTCAGTGCGTCCATCCGTCCATCCATCTGCTTCGTCTCTCTCGTCATCATTCAACTCGTGGAGGATATGCTGTGATTTTCTTTTTTTTTTTGGTTAGCAATAACACGAATCCGGAGTTGCCCACAACTGTGTGTCTCATAATCATATCGTGATTTCGGCGTTTAAAACCACATAGCTACATTTCCTAACTTTTATGACTAGCTTGAGTAGCTGAGTCACTGAGGTCGCGCGCTCTAACTGAGGGGTCGGCGGCTATTGATAGAAGCAAAAAAAAAACGGGATGAAATTTGTGGGGCTCTATCTTCGAAACAGCTACCGATCCATAGCGATAGCAAGTATAGTATATAGTGAATACAACTGTCAAAGGGCAAATTCTTAGAAAGAAAGCTCCTGTGTTTAAATGGTATTAACGTACCAGCGCGAATACATCACCAAGTACGAAGTTTTTCTTTCTTTCTTTCTTCCTTTCTTTCTTCCTTTCTTTCTTTCTTCCCTTTATTTTTTTCTTTTTTCCTTTCTTTGTTTTTATTCATTTTTTACGATTCCGAGAAGCCCGTGTGAGTTTACGTCACGCTACACTGCTGGAGGGTGGCTAATAATTGTTTTTCCTTTTTTTTACTGATCTCACCATTAGCCTTCTCCGATTAAGCTGTTGTATCGAGTCATACTTACCACTGTCCGTTTTCCATTTGCCAAAACAGGCCGAGTGAGGTTACTTAAGTTGGACGTACTAATACGGTCTTTGACTTGGGTGGGTCGGTCATACATACTTTACTGCCCAAGCGATGATGTCTCTGTAAATGACAATACTGAACCAGCTCTTACCTCGAACTAATTTAACATCGCCGCGTTGATAACTCCCCTCCCCCTTTTTTTTCTTCTCACCTATATTCTGCGCACTCTCGTGGTATGGTTAAAATGTCGCAGTCTTCATGAGTAAATGGATGCATGGGCACGCAAACTTTTTCCCGAAGTATTTACGTGATTCTAACTTATTTTATACCTGCAGCCGCTCACATTGTGTATGCCAGCTAGTTTCTGTTTGCCCACGCACAATTCTCTTGAAAAAAAAATTCCGCCATATCCACGAAGTGAATGATGATGAGTGGGCGAAGCTCCGGAGGTAAACCTGGTAAACCATGAATCCTCTGTACATTTTGCCCACTCGATTACATCGCTCCCCCTAGCATACGTCGCCGCACTAAATCGAACGATTGCCTTCAACCAATGACACGCGCCATATGTGACATCACTCTATTTTATAAGATCTCGCGTCTTTCATCAACTACAAGTACCGCTTTCTAGTTTATAACATCTTGCATCTTTTCATCATCAGCTACAAGTACCACCATCTAGTAAACACTACAAGAACTAAACGAGAGGTGGCTACATACAGGAGACGGTACCGCCATCTAGTGAACACTGCAAGAACTAAACTAGAGGTGGCTACATACAGGGGACGGTACCGCCATCTAGTGAACACTGCAAGAACTAAACTAGAGGTGGCTACATACAGGCTACAGGGGACGCACAGCCCACGCCCTAAGGAGCTTCGCCCCTAAAACAAATGCCAGAATATACACGGAGTGAATGATGGTGAGTGGAGCGAAGCGTCCGTCTGTGCGTCCGTCCATCCACGCATTCGTCCCTGCGTTCATCCGTCCGTACGTCAAACAGACGGACAGACGACGGACGGACGCGGTCAGGGGGTGATTCACGGTTTGCTTATAAAAACCCTCCGAAGCTTCGCCCCACTGATCATTATTCACTCCGCGGTTATGCTGTGAGGTGGTTACTACATTCATGCATACATACAAATACTGACCAACCCACGCCTTAAGAAGCTTCGCCTCAGAAGGAGTGGGAAAAACAACATCGAACACTGGAGCGTGCGGCGCTTGTAGACCAGTCGTGCATCGGATCAAACGAGGGCCCGCCAGGAGGCGCGATAGGAGCCTCCACGCGCGTTGATGCCTCGGAAGCGATATCAAGCACGAACGGGACGGCATTTCCTGCCGCTGGCACGCTGCGTTTGTGTACATGTAGGCTACGAAAACCCCTGCACTGTGTGAGACGGCGTGCGTGTGTACACCGGCAAACTACAGCGGAATCCTAATGGCCGCCGAGAAATGAGGAGCGCACGCTAGCGAAGGTCTCGCGGATTCTCTCTCTCTGTCTCTCTCTCTCCTACGTGAGCCATCGCCTGAGAAAAAAAAAAAAAGCCGAACGAAAACATATTCGTACAGAAGAAGAACAACAGCAAAATGTGCGGTGCTCATAAGCCCTCGGGGCAATCGGCTTGTTCTTTTCCCGGCGCACGCCAGTTGTTACCGCTTCCGTCACTAGGGGCCGCTTCCATGCTACAGAGGCTAAACAAGAAGACGCGCTGATTGTCCATTCCGGCAAGTGGTCGTGGCACTCCTGCCTATCTACTGCTGCTGTTGCCGCTGCCGTCGTTCCCCGCTCGCCGCCGATCCGAACTCCAGGAAGCGGAAGTGCCTCGATGACTTATTCATTGCGCCCGCAATTTCCTCGCTCTGCCTAAAGCTCCTTTGTGGTTTTGTTTCCATTTTTATTTTCTGCAGTTTCCCTAGAGTCGTCTCACTTTTCAAATTCGGTCGCACTCGAAAATACTAAGCAGCTATAGAGGTCATTTGTTTTGGAGCAGGCTACTGAACCGCCTTTACGTGCAGGTCATCGTTTGATTCGTCGAAGTGTTATTAGAAAACATGCTTCAATATTCTGGAAGGATCAACTGCAAGGAGAGATTTATAAGGATGTGCCGGACGCTTTGAAGGCTTGGTGCTGTAACAAGACCCCCGTCTTGACAATGGTCTCACCTATCTATTCCACATCAATTTTTCGGAACTGTCTTTTAAATTGAATGTTTGAATTGAACTCACTTCAAACAAATTTAGACGCGCACTTTCAATATGTCCTATTTGCATCTTATTGCAATTCCTGTTCTAGGTTAAATATAAAGGGCTTGAATTCCCATCCCAAATTATGGTCAGTCATAAGTCTAGCCGAGGAAAATATAAGTGGGCTTATTCGGTGTCTTTTATCTGAAGAAAAAAAAATGAAGCCCAATCTTAGTAGCAGTAGCTTACATTTCTTTGTATGCGATAGCTTTTGGAAAATTATGACCGCGTATATATGTAATCATGCCACACTCAATGTGTTAACGTTGCCAGCTGGCCCCGCCGTGGTGGTCCAGTGGCTAAGGTACTCGGCTGCTGACCCCGCAGGTCGCGGGATCGAATCCCGGCTGCGGTGGCTGCATTTTTGATGGAGGCGAAAATGCCGTAGGCTTGTGTGCTCAGATTTGGGTGCACGTTAAATAACACCAGGTGGTCGAAATTTCCGGAGCCCTCCACTACGGCATTTCTCATAATTAAATGGTGGTTTTTGGAGGCTAAACCCCACATATCTATAAATAAATAAATAAACAAATAAATAAATAAATAAATAAATAAATAAACGTTGCCACCTAGGCTGCAGTTTATATTCGCTTGGATTCACTTTCTGTCACTGTGAAGCGATTGATCTTTGTGTAAGTCGATGACGTAGCAAAAAAAAAAAAATGGCAGCATATCCATCGAGTGAATCATGGAGAGTGGGGTGAAGCATTCATCCATCCATTCGTTCTTGCTTCCGTCCGTCCATGTGTCCGTCTGTGTGACCGTCCATGCGTCCATCTGCCCGTCCGTGCGTGCGTCTGTTCGTGGGTCCGTTCCTGCGTTCGTCCATGCGTCCACCCCTGCGTCTGTTCATGCGTCCATTCATGCATCTGTCTGTGTGTCCGTTCGTCCATCTATTCAACACTCCAAGTACCACCATCTAGCATCTTTTAATCATAAATTTCCCATATAGAAGCACCGCCATCCAGCAGACATTCCAAGGACTAAACAAGAGGTGGCACACGCACACTTTCTTACGGCTTGCGCTTCGGGTCTACTTCCCACCTTTAACCACCTCGAGTTCATGGTATATACTAGTTCACTGTATTCATGGCACTGCAACCCAACGCTCGCTAAACCTTTCTAAAACCAAGGAGGTTACGCCCAGCGAGTATAACGTAAGAACCTTTTCCTGTCAGATGGTGCTCAATGTACCATATGAGCACACACCGACGGCAACGAGCATCGGCAACTACAAACCTGTATCGATATGGTTTTGATTATAAAACCATTGCTTTGGAAAACACCTGGCGTCTTTCGTTAAGCAGCTGGCATCTTCTTTTTGTTTTTCTTCAGAAACATCTGGCGTCTTTTCGTTTTGCGTTTAGAAAACATCTGGCGCCTTTCGTTGGTTTATTTCATCAACCAACGGCGTTTTGAACAAAATTTTTTTATTGTTTCATCACGCACAGGAGAAATCTCACCAGGCACTACTTTGGAGGTAAACAATGGCTGCTACTGGGAATGAGAGACAGCAGAAGTCGGTCTTTAATACTTCTACTTCTACTAACGTTTCCTACTGAAACATGCCAATGGTTGCTAATGGGGAATAAGAGACAGGAGCATTCGGCTTTTAGTTAACGCGCACGCCGCGAAAGTTTTATTGTTCAACAAAGCACAGGAGAAATCTCCCACCGGCACCACCTTGCAGGTCGAAATGTAACACTTGTTACACACTACGACTACGACTACTAGGGACGAACGGGTGCCGCTTTAAAAAGCTTCGCCCCTAATAAAGAAATGTGTGACCCATCGTTATAACAGGCTTCTGTCTTACAACTCTTCAACTTACTGCTCTGTGACCAGGCTACGCATATCAAGTGTCAATGCAGCTTTTTTACACATTTGGCACGTTCTCTCATCTTTTATCCCCCTTACCCCCTTCCCCAGTACAGGGTAGCCAGCCGGCCTGAGAACTGGCTAACCTCCCTGTCCTTCCTCATTTATTCCTCCTCCTGGCTCGTACACTGCGTGCCATTTTCTTTCTTGAAATCAAGAACATCGAAACACTGTGTAGAATATCAATGCCTGCGGCGTAGGCCGTTATTGAAGGCGGAAACCATAGATGCATAATCAACCACGAAAAGTGGTCGGGGGTGATGAAAACAAAAGCATCATTTTCATGACTTCCTAGTTCGACAAAATTTTTCGACGTCGTCATGACGTTATTTGGCCGCCAGTCTTACGCCGCATAACGTGTGGCGCCCCATGGTGGCGTCTTCACATGACGTCGTCGATTTGTTGTGGGTGGACCGATCTCGGAGTGACGTGAGGTGTTGGAAGCGTGCGATGCCTCCGATCCCGGGGCCAGTGCAAATGAATCTGGTTGCAGAATGCTTTCGGGGAGATCAGTGCAATCGAGTGAGATGAAAAAGAATGAAGGTGTTGAATTTCGCATACAAGTAGTCTTAAATAATGCACCTTGTGTTTGTTTGTGCGTGTGTGTAGGTTTGTGTGTGTGTTTTGTCATACGGGTAGTTGCAATGGTAATGAAGTTACACCGCAACGTTGTCCCTTTAATAAAAGAGAAAAAAAAAGATAACAGTATCCAATGGCAGATCTGATGTAACAAAGCAGCTGGACGCGTTTCGAAATGGCCTTTCCATCAATCTAACGTCTGCTTACCGCCATATCACGAGCTGGTAAGAAAATCGCAGTGAGTGGCTATCGCCGTACCACGGGCTTGTATAGGAAAATCGCAGTGGGGAGTCCATTACAGAGACGGCGCGACTGAATGGACGTTGCTGCGTGTTCGTCAGGGCACACCGTGTGCAAAGCGCTGCGCAGATGACATGGTGCCAAGAGGTCGAGAGAACGATTGACTGGGGTGAGGGGGTCGCAGCGACCAATGTAACCCGCTCTGGTCAATGGCCGGGGCACGTACTTCCGTTCATAAGCCAGGGCCACTACGTGCAGCGTCTCCAACCGCCCCTTCTATCTCTGTCTCACTACCTGCACCTGCTCCTGTATAAGTGTACATCATACGTTTCAGAATTGAAAGAAATCCCACTCTATTTGAGTGCTATATTGCTCAAATGGAAGTTATGAGACTAGTATTTACGATGCTCAAGTGCTCATAATCTGAAAGTTTTTTTTCTATTTTTTCCGGCCCTGCACTGATCGCAATCTCTGAAAATTTTCGTTTATCTCCAACTTTCAGTGAGTGCACGTTCCCGCAGTGCACGTCACGTTCAAATCAGTGGCTGTACACGTCTCTTTACAAGCCTCTGCAAAATTCGACGTTCCTAACCCATTTATAAGTTTCGGGATTGGACCACGGAGACACGCATAGGAACGAAATGTAGGGAAGTTAATAACATTATGTGTACATAACTGGAGTTTAACTAACAAGCGTTTGCAATGTTCAGATTACACATTGCGGCGGCAGAAGCTTTTCCGTCTCAATGTGCAGCATGCGTCATACTTTCGATCTTCTTTTGCCGGCCCTGGAAGGCGGGCGTAAAATGGAACCACGAACGCATGTACATTCGTCTGAGGAGCGCTTCGCCCACAATTTTATGCTCGCTCTTCTTTCCGGCCAATGCGGATCGTAGCTTCTACAGCGCTGCACGGTTTTAGCCCGATAGAGTATAAAAGGGTTGTCTTGGCGCTTGCCAACGGCAGCAGCAGCACCACCACGGGCCGCGTTGCCATCGATTCGTCGCGGAGGCCGCCGACTTCTCAGTGCTGTGTTCCTCTACACCACGCGTACTTGAGAGTCCGACGCTTTCGGGCGGGACGTCGCGTCGCCTTCGCATCCGCCGCCGCCGCCTCCCGACGCGTCGCCGCACGTACCGCTCTTTCCCTACGCCCTCCCCGATTCCGCTCTTCCTCACATATTCCTGCCGTGCGGACCTAAGCACGAGGGCGCATCAAGATAAGCAGACACGAAGTCGTCTGGCAGCGCAATGGTTCTCCCGCTTTTTATTTAATTTATTTATGATACCTTACAAGCTCAATGGGAGCATTGAGTAAGGGGTGTACAAACTTCAAAGAGTAATAGGGCGGTCATCAATAACATGTAATACACAGAAAATAACAGAACATCGTGACAAAGCGTGTCTAGTCACTGACACTCAAACAAATGTAATACGCGAATGTTTCCCGATATGCAGAAAGCTTGAATAACAAGAAATTCAAGGTACATGAACGAAACACAATAAAGAAATTCGGAGGGCGTAGGTATAGAATTCAAGTGAGCAGCAACGGCGGTGCAACTGAGCAACAAAAACTGGGAGAATAACAAGAACTGGGAGAACAATGGCAATAAAAAACAACATACACACGCATTTTCCAAACACATATACTGCCAGCCGTACGAAGCCTCGGCTGGATCAATTGATTTCTGCAGGCTATTCGTTTTAGAAGCTGTGCAACGATGGTTTTATGAGGGCTTCGCCGCCACTGCAGTCATGTTTCGTTGTTAAGGTGGAGTCAGGCTCACTCCTATATAGGGTTATAGCAGGCGTTGGCTACAGGAATAGTTTACAAACAGCCAAAAGACGTCTAAGGGCTAGACAGGTCGTAGACTTGTTATTGACAAGCTGTAGACAGGAAGGAATGCAGGCTGCAGTGCCTTTCGCGTAATGGTGATTGCAGCAGAGGTAGATGATCTTGTAACGCTGCTTTGTGTTTTCGCGATGTGAACAGTCGCTTTTATGGGAGCGCCTCGGGTAAATAGCCAACATTTGATGCCGTTAGTTGGGAAGGTTCATTTAGTAGTACTGACAAAGGTGATAGCTACTTCTATTACCACTTCGCACTTTCCTAAGGAAGTCTGCCGCCATAAATGCACTGTCAACACATTAGTGATGCGCTTTGTGTTGCACAACATGAGGGAGATTGCTGCACCGGACGTGTTTGCACGGCATCATTTATGCATTAGCAATTCAATTTATTTTATAGCTCAAAAGCGCAGACTGAAATCAGCTAAACGCAATGGCAATTACTGTCAGTGCCACTTTATTCTTTTTTCCATTCTTCTCCGTTTTATGCCTGTTCTGCTTTATACCGCGCCACTTTTCCACGTGAAGGCATCCCAACCAGCGAGTCGAGGAAAAGATAACTACCTATACTTATTACTCCTCGGACATATGCTATTTCGATGTAATAGTTTATTCAACAAAGGTAAGCACGCCAGCTGTGATCTTTCACGTAGACCATAGCACATGGCGATGAAGTTATGGCGATATAATAGTATGAATACTATATTATATGATACTATAAATAAGTCCTTAAATTTACACTATCATTCACAACACGGTTATAACCGTGTTGCGAAAGAAAGTGGAAATGTAAGGACTCATTTCTTTTGTTAGAGTATTAAAGAAAACTAACGCACAATGATGCAAAGGAAAGTATAAAGCATGTTTTTCGGAGTCATCGTAACGTAAATAGGAGGAAAGGTGGATGAAGAGATGACTTCCAGCTGGTACAGCTCAAACCTGCGACCTTCGAATAACACATGTGATGCTCTGCCCCGCCGCGGTGGTCTAGTGGCTAAGGTACTCGGCTGCTGACCCGCAAGTCACGGGTTCGAATCTCGGTTGCGGCGGCTGCATTTCCGATGGAGGCGGAAATGTTGTAGGCCCGTTTGCTCAGATTTGGGTGCACGTTAAAGAACCCCAGGTGGTCGAAATTTCCGGAGCCCTCCACTACGGCGTCTCTCATAATCATATGGTGGTTTTGCGACGTTAAACCTCACATATCAGTCAGCATGCGATGCTCTATCAACTGAGCTACAGTGGCCGTCATCCATACCGCGTTCGGAATTTATTTGGTATATATGTGCAATTAAACGTGGAGGTGCCAGTGAGTGCCACGAGTAGCCAATACGGCGAGTGTGCAACACCATTTTTTTTTATATTGGACTAACGTGTGTAGTAAAAACTCTAAGCCCCCCCCCCCCCCCCCTTATACCTTACTCCCCGCCTCGGCAATTTGGAACTTTTCCTTCTTGCTTTCATTGTTGTCCGTTCAGCGATGTTGGCGATATGCCTCTCTACAACAATACTTTCGAGTTGCAACACCATGAATTGTTTGTGGACAGAAGGGAGATGAAAATTCACCAAAAATAGTCGCAGAAAAGCTTCAGAAGGCCACTACAAAATGCGAAAAAATGCTGTCAGTTTATTTACGACGGCTAGCACTAACGCTGTAATAAATGTACCTAGAGATATTATACTTACGTCTTGTCACGAAGTCTTGAAATCTCGGAGTTTCAATTTCAGAATGTTATGCAGCAAAAGAACACAATAAAATTATATAGGCTAATTAAAAGTCACTGAACCGAAAAATGAACAAAATATAATGCTTATCACTTCCTTACAAGTGTTTCAGTACTTTTTTATTATTTCTAGCATGAATATGTATGGCATATTATCAGCGGAATTTCGCTAATGTCATGGAGAAATAGAAACGAGAAAAAAGCAAGGCAGGGACGTTCACCAGACGCTAGTATCCGGTATGCTGCCCTACACTGGGGTTGGGGAACAGGGGGTTGAAGGAGAGAGAGTTAAAAAATAAATAAGACAAAAACACGGACACACACCACACAAAATCACTCCACTTAGAGGCGTTTCGACATGTCAGTAGTTCGCAAGAAGCCCAGTAGCGCTTGCACGGCCTTCTTCAGTGATGATGAGTCATGATGATGGCGCAGTATACTTTCGTCTGACAGCTGCTGGTCATCTAGCTTGTTTAGTGTATTAGAAAGGTATTGTATTTCTAGGTTATATGCCAGGCAGTCACACAGGACGTGTCGCATTGTCTCTTTGTCTCCGCAGTGTGTCCAGGCGGCGGTGTTGGCCATCCCTATGCGGAACGCGTATACGCGCTGGTAAACGCGACTCCCAACCATAGTCCCCACAGAGCAGTAGAGGAGTGACAACTGCGTTAAAATATTTGTGTATTCTTTCATTTAAGCGATATCAGCATACATAAATATGCGTACATACGTAAGTATGCAGAAAGACGTTTTTACAATAACCGGTGTGAAGGAGTACTACTGGTCGGCACATCCCCAGTAGTAGCGATGATAGCTATACGAGTGCAATGCCCATATTTTCAGTTCGCCCAAAAATACTGTTACGAAATCGCGGATGAAAAATTGCGAACTAGCACACTAAAGATAAATAATATACAATATGCGAATTGATTGTAGCGATCACCTGAATCATTTATTCATGAACTTAATTTTTCAGAATCAATTTGGTAGTGTCTTTCGCAGCAGCAAGTGAGTAAAACGGTGTTGTGTATACTGTTGTGCAGGTATAAGATTAATTCGTGCACTTGTTCTACGCTCTAAAAATGTTTACACCGTTAAGAGTGTTCCTTTGGCTCATAAATAACAGGCTTATTCTTCCCGCAGGAGAGTGGGCAGAAATATTCAGCTTGGGGGGGGGGGGGTGCAACCCTTGATAGGAATATATATATATATATATATATATATATATATATATATATATATCTATATATATATATATATATATATATATATATATATATATATATATATATAAACAGGGAAGGGGCAGGGAAGATACGGTTCTATATATGGTGTGCCACCTCTTGGCTACGCAACCCCGTCTTCACACCTATCAATATTTTACTGGCATCATCATCAGTCTGACTACGCCCACTGCAGAGTAACGGTCTGTCCGATGTTCCGCCAATCAGCGCAGTCCTGTGATTTCTGCTGCCATGTTGTACCTGCAAATTTTTTTTGGTCTCATCTAATCAGCTGATTTTTCTGTCTCCTTCTCACGCATTTGCCTTCTCTTGGAATAAAGTCAGTTACCCTAAATGACAAGCAGTTATTCTGCCTACGTGCAACGTGCCCGGCCCATGTCCATTTCTTCTTGATTTCAACTATGATATCCTTAACCCCCGGTTATTCTCCGATCCACTCTGCTCTCTCCCTGTCTCTTAAGGTTACACCGATCATTTTACTTTCCATCGCTTTCTGCGTCGTCCGCAATTTAAACTGGACTATTTTTGTAAGTAAGTATTTTACCGTACGCAGCAGTAATAATATTTTGAGACGACGTCCGGTGCGGCAGTAAATAGATTATATTTTCAATTTAGACGCACGAGCCAAAAGTGGCCCAGCTCGCGTGACAGACGGTGATGATCACTACAATGGTTTGGTTATACAGATGAAGTACGTAGTCAGCGCTCACACTATTTCCCCCCCTTCGCATAAGAGGGCAGTAAGTTAGGAAGGGTTGGGACGCCGAATATATGGTTTCAGTATAGAGAGATGTGCACGGGCGATCTCAGTGTTGCGGTGACGACAATCAGGAGCCGCGTTGACAGTAGTGACGCGATAGTTGACATCAGATGTTCGTTCCAGGACAGTGTATGGACCGAGATATTGGTGAAGGAATTTTTCGCAGAGCCCAGATGCACAAACAGGTGTCCACAAAAGGACTTCGTCGCCTGGGCGGAACACAACAACTCGACGCTTCGCATCAATGTCGATTTTTCTCTTGTCCTGAATGGTAGCAGTGTTGGCACGGGCGATTTCACGGCAGTGGGCGACGCGAGCGGCGAACTCTTCCGGGAGAGATGAAGATGGAACGGAAGATGTGAACAAAAAGGTGGTGTCCAGAACAAAAGTCGGTACACAGCCATACACGAGAAAAAAAGGGCTGTAATTCGTCGTACGCTGTATGGCGGTATTATATGCGAACGTGATGAAGGGAAGTATAGTGTCCCTGTTTTTGTGACCCGGTTGAACGTACATGGAGATCATGTCGGACAAAGTTCTGTGAAAACGCTCGGTCAAACCATCAGTTTCAGGATGATACGCTGACGCAGTCTTGTGGATTGTGTTAAAAGCCTGGATGACTTCAGCAAGGAAATGTGAAAGAAATACCTTGCCACGGTCACTAAGAAGCACACGCGAGGCGCCATGTCGTAAAATAATGGCGCGAAGGACAAAATCGGTGACTATAAAAGTAGCACCAGACGGAAGAGCTGCCATCTGCGCCTAGCGAGTAAGGTGGTCCACGGTAGTAACAAACCAACGGTCACCGGCGGGCGTCAGTGGAAGAGGTCTATATAAGTCTATTCCCACGAATTCAAAGGGAGTGGACGGGCATGGCAGTGGTTGCAATGACCCCGCGAGATGACACGTGGTGCGTTTTCGGTGCTGGCATGACGCGCAGGAAGCGACGTACTTGGCGACAGAAGTAGAGAGGCCAGGCCAAAAGCAGCGAGTCTTGATGCGGTCGTAAGTCTTGTGGAACGCTAAGTGGCCAGCTGTCGCGTAGTCAAGAAATGCTTGTAAAACTTCCTGACGAAGTGAGCGAGGAAGTACGGGAAACCATTGGTTACCGAGAGGATGGCTTGCCGACATAATGCTCCATCTTGAAGCTTGAAACGGGCAAGTTGTCGTCTTAGGCGGCTGTTTGGAGCACGCGATAAGCAGTGAGCTGATCGATGATTGTGCTGCAGTAGGTATCGGCATGTTGGAGCGAAGCGAGATCTGTGGACGAAAGAAGGTCCGCCGAGGCAACGAACTCTTTCGAACAAGCAGCCATCTGCTTGGCCACTTGTGGTGGTCCGTGAAGAACAGATGGAAGGTGACGCTTCGGCGCTTGGTGAGAGCGGCCAACGCGACAAAGCGTGGGCATCTTCGTGCTGCCGACCCGATCTATATGGGACGGTGTGGTCATACATACTCTTGCAGTCGTAGCACAGTGGCCGAGGGGTCCCGACAAATTTTTGAGAGACGATAACCAACACAGAGCATGATGGTCAGACACGATTGTGAAATTCCAACTGTATAAATAAGGGCGAAACTTTTGCACGGACCACACGATGGTGAGACCTTGTTGTTCGGTGATGGTGTAATTTCGCTCAGCAGGTGAAAAGTACGGCTCGTGTACGCCCCGACGTGTACTTTGAAAGCGTGGTGCCGCTGAAGAAGGACAGCACTGATCCCAAGTCCACTTCCGTCACTGTGTAGCACAGTAGGTGCTGCAGGGTTGAAATGGCGAAGCACTGGCCGTGATGTGAGGCATCGCTTGAGACTGAAAAGTGGCTTCGCAGTCATTCGACCCAACAAAGGGTGCGCTTGGGGTCAGAAGTTTGTGCAGAGGAGCCGCAATAGTAGCGAAATCTCGCACAAAGCGGTGGAAGTGCGACGCCAAGCCAAAGAAGCTGCGGTGATCTTTGGGTGTGGTTAGTGTAGGAAAGTGCAGTATTGCCGAAACCTTGTCAAGATATGGCTCAACGCCATGTTTACTGGCGACGTGACCTAATGACTTGACGCTGTGACTGGCAGACCGACACTTCTTAGTGCTGAGCTGGAGACCGGCTTTAGCTAGACACGGGATGACTTCGTCTAGTCGTTTCAGGTGCTGTGAGAAGCTGGACGAAAAGGTGACCATGTCGTCCAGGTAGCAAAGGCAGGTCTTTCATTTTAATTCACGGAGTACTGTGTCTATCATTTGTTTGAAAGTGGCTGGGGCGTTGCATAGGCCAAAAGACATCACATTGAATTCAAAGAGCCTATCTGACGTAGCAAACGCAGTCTTCTCTTTATCGGACTCGTGCACCAGGATCTGCCAATAACCAGAGCGCAAGATAGAGACTTGAAAAGTACTCGGCACCTTGTAAAGTACAAAGAGCGTCATCCATGCGAGGCATTGGGCAGACATTCTTATACGAGTAATTTTGTTGATTGCTCTGTAATCAATACAAAAGCATACTGAGCCATCTTCTCTTTTTTTTACCAGCGTGGCAGGAGAAGACCAGGCGCTTGTCGAAGGCTTGATGACATTGCGCGTGAGCATGTCGTTGACTTGTTCTTCTATGTGCTTGCGTTCAGAAGCTGACACACGGTAAGGGCGGCGGCGAATGACACGAGATCCGTCGGTGTCGATACGATGAGCGGCCACTGTTGTTTGACTCAGACCTCCGGAAAAAACGTCAAAGCAAGAGAGTGAGAGAGAGAGAGAGAGAGAAACGAGAAAAAAGGAAGACAGGGAGGTTAACCAGATGCTAGTATCCGGTATGCTACCCTACACTGGGGTCGGGGAATAGGGGGCTGAAAGAGAAAGGGAGAGTAAAAAAATAAATTAGAGAAAAACACCGACACACACGCACACACAAAATCAGTGCACTCAGAGGCGTTCCGACAGCAAGTTTTGTGCTTCATTATTAACGCTAGCAAGACATCAGTTTGCCTTGGGTTGAGATGTCTACACAAAGTGGCCTTGAGAGCTGCAGAAGATAAACTTTCCGCTGGCCTACATTTTGAGAATGACGAAGCAGGTGAATCAGTGACGACACAAACCGGTGCTTCTTCAGTAATGCTGGCAACAGTGGTCCCCTCAAGCAGCAGTGGTTGTGGTGTCGTGTTTATAGGCGGTGATGCTTGCATAACCACGTGAGAACCGCACTAAACAAGATGCGATGGCGATCCCTCGAAAAATGCAGCGCTGGCAAGGAACAACCCCTGCGTCACCATCTAGAATGTCTCGTGACTTGATGGTAAGAACACGTTCTTGTCTGGAAGGCAGGAGAAAATCCGCAGCTGTGACAAGGTTGGCGACGAAATGTCGGCAGCAGAAGAAAGCTCAGTGTCCGTAATACGAATGAGGGGCCGACCACACGAAAGCACAGCAGACCCAGCTGACAAGAAGTCCCAGCCTAAGATTATCTGATGAGCGCACGAAGACAGCACGATATATGCTATGAGAAAATGCTTCGTTGAATACTTTGTGTGGGTGACCATTATCTGTTGTGCACATAAGTATTCGACAACAAGAATGGGGAAGTGACAGCTATGAAATATGGGCATTTTTCTTGCCATGTGTTGCCGCCATTGGTCGGCAAACTGGCTCTTGAGTCAACTCATGCACTCTGACTCATTCAGACTCCGACCGGGCTGGGAGTTTGAGACCGAGTGAGAACGGTTGAAGAAAATCTTCGTGAGTGTGAGTTCGAGTTTGTCCAACCCGCAAGATATATATGTTGACTGAGTCTTAGTGAGTTACCTTTATTTTTTTGCCGACTTATGGTTGTAACTATTATTTCGTTGCAACGAAAAATTAGAAATCTACAATATTGTATTTGCCGGAACATATAGGTTTGGTCTTACTTCTTAAACGTGAGCCTTTAGCCGCGGGACAACCAAAAACGTTTTGTACGCCCATGAAAGTGTTGAAATATTTAGAGCGTATTAAGATCTCGAGCTATGTGGACGGGCATATGGTACACTATGGTGGTTTTAGCAGAAAATATTGTTACGGGGAGAAAAGGCGTTGCAGATGCCTCCTCTTCACCTCCAACAGCGCTTTGTAGCATCTTGTTGTGTAAAAAAAAACTGCTCTGCTGGTATGTTATGAATAGCTTTATTGGAGGTCGTGAGGATGCAGTCTGGGACTGATGCGGGTCGCTCCCTAGTCCGGACAGAGAGGCCAAGCCCTTCCGACGCCACATGGACTCTCTTGATAGTCCTGTGTTACTATCACACTTTAGATCTGCCTAATAGCGCAATGCTACCCGCCACGGTTGTCTGTGGTGATTTATCGCTCACCTAGAGGTCGTGGGATCGAATCCCGGCCGTAGCGGCTGCATTTAGACTGAGTCGAAATGATCGAGTCATGCGTACTTTGGTTTAGGTACATTATTTCTTCTGTATCCTTGGGTATTTGTGCGTGCAAATGAAATGAATAAATAACAGGCATACGCCAAGGAACATCAGGTGGTCATCAGAATTCTTCACGGAGGACTTTGCTAGGGCTTCCCTCATATTCATATCATGATTTTTTGGGATGTAATTCGCAAAGAATTGTTCTCTAATACTATCTTTATTATTAATACCAAACAGTTATTATTATTATTATTATTATTATTATTATTATTATTATTATTATTATTATTATTATTATTATTATTATTATTATTATTATTATTATTATTATTATATTATTATTATTATTATTATTATTATTATTATTATTATTATTTATTATTATTATTATTGATAACGTAACGCAGTCAGACTGTGGTGATGCAAACAGGGCTCGGCGTACTGTGGAAGAGTCGGATTTTTCATTCAGGGGTCTTGCGGAAGCGTCGGAAACAGAAAGATACAAGACAGAAAAAAAAAAAACGAGTGTGGGTAGTGAGACCGCTGGAGGGCACGAATGGTCGAATTGTGGTGGTCCGCGTGGCGATCGAGGCGGAGGATGAATGAAGCATCGAACTGAATCTCAGCGTCAGCCCACTCGGGATTTGTATCGATTGGCCCGAGCGAGCCCCCCTGTCCCGCCTTGCTGCTGCTGCTGTTCAATACGATTTCTGGTTCCTCTCCATCCCCGTACTGAGCTACGACTTCTCCCTTGTCATGTCCGTCAGCTTCCGTTTGTGGTTGACGCGTTGTTCCCACTCGTGCGGTGGCGGGATTCTCTCGCTGTCATTCGCCGCTTCCTGTGATGTGTGTGGCAAACGCGACTCAAGTTTTCATTATCTTTTCTTTCCTTCGTCACTGTCGGTCTGCCTTTGTACATAGCGATGAGCGCACATTGTATTCAAGAAATGCCGTCTGCCGTAAAGGGCGCTGTGGAATGAAAGCTTGCGGTTGGAATTTTAGTTTCATCGACCTTTATTTGTCCAGGCAAGTACGTCATAATTACGAATTTCTTTTTGTCTTTGAACAGATGGGTCTGATTTTTAATAATATAAAAATATTGCAGGCCTATGAATGAAATGCCAAAAAGGGGAGGGTGGTAGGCTTGCTTTAAGGAAATAGTTGAAAGCATTTGAAACGCTCATTTTGCTTAGAAGTGGTACTCAGCTTCGGCAACGAGAAAAACAGTCTGACTTAGTATAGGAGTACACCCCTATATTTGAAGTCATCCTCAAGTCATTCCTAAACCTGAACGCATGTCATCACCAATGAAATGATTAAGGAATCTTGGGCGTACAACCAACCTCTTTCAACGCACTCCGGGGAATAATAAAGTATGTTTAATCTTGTAGGGACACCGGAGTGCAGCCATAAATTCATCGCATGGTCCAGAAGTGCAGAACGCACATGCGTACGTTTCCCTGTAATCTTCGTCAAGTACGCAGGGGGTACTTATTCGTGACTAGAAAAATCTTGAAAGTGCCAATAAAGTGATGATTCACACAAAGATCTAGACAATAATTGCATTGTTATTCATTACATGAACTTAATTAGCATTAACGTAATGAAGTATCGAATAATGAAGAGACATGGTAAACGGAGAATACCTAGGTGACTTGCGGTTTCCGAATGACATTGTCCGGTTGATAAACGCTGACGAGGACTTGCAAGCATGACTGGAAACCTCAGTCGGGAAAATGCAAGAGTTGAGTGAAAGATGTCTTTACGAAAGACAAATGTACTGTCAATGGCCTCCTAAGTTCAACCTTTTCAGAATGTGCGCATCAACAGATTTATTTTTAGCAAGTATACTGGCGTGGGGTTTAGTGCATCAAAAGAAAACATGGGAGGTTTTACGTCCCAAAACTGCGTGATAATGAGGAATGCCGCAGAGGAGGGGCTCCGGAGTTTTCCGCCATCCGGTGTTCTTTAAAAACGTGCGCTCACATTGCACGGCACACGGGCCTCTGCCATTTTGCCTCCACCGAAATGGGCCGGAATCGAACCCGCGACCTTTAGAGTCAGCAGCCGAGCACCGTCGGTGAACAATAAAACTTATTGAAGAATCAAAAGGTATCGAATTACACTGAAGTAACTATTAAAACACGGCAAACTTCTGTTTTTTGTTTGTTTCAGTGAGCAGGTCGCGCTATAACCACGCTTTCGCGAACCTCTTTTTCGTCATTCTTCGCCAATTGTTCTTATTTTTGACCCAGTTCGGGTCACCCTGAGAACCTGTTTATATAAGAAGGTTTTTACGTAAACGCTGCTTACGTTACCAATAGTTCCTAAAGGAAGCCCGTCCCGTATAGCTTCACTTCCGAGCGGCAAGCGAACCGTTCAAGTTGCAGGCCTGGCCTTTGTCAGTCAGAGAGCGGAGGACTTGTTGCGTGCTGTCTACAATGGCTGTGCGCACTTGGACCCCCTTAACGTGGAAATTCTCATTATAACAACTCCAACTGTGCCTGCTTGCTTCTTTAGAAGGCTGACGTTAGGCGCGGAAAGATTTGCTCCGTTGCCACGACTGAATGAGTAATGTGGCATGACACACTCTACTCAAGCTGACACGATGCGTTTAGAAACGAGATTAGTGTCATTTTTATTATTTATGTAAAAAAACGTCTACCGCATAGGTCACTTTGACAAGCGACTCAAAAAAATAAAAATAAACGTCGTTTCATGCAATTCGTTAGAAACAGTTTGCCGCAGTTACCGTTATGTTGTCATTGACGACGTTGAAATCGCGTCAACAGTTCGACCACTATAGAATACACTTTTAATCGTTCCTCGTATAGTCTGCATGTATCTACATCGCTTGCATTTTTTTTATCGATTACAGAAGTGTTCTTTCATGAGATAGGTAAACATCGTACCTTGACATGCACACCTTACTTCATCCTACATTTTACATAACGAGTGTGTTTTGCAGCAGAGTTGTTTAATCATAGCTTTTGCAAAACTGCCTTCCAAAACTCAGACAAGCAATCGGCCGGTCATGCGGGTGTTAGCAGATTGTCGCGTCATCTGGGGGCAACAACACAGAACACAAAATAAGCGTCATTTGGTTAGTTTCTTTTTATCAAAAAGTGGTGCGACAATCTGCACAGTCCCGTTGTCGGCCAATGGCGGGTCTGGATGTTGATACATAGAGCCTATGGGAAATTTCGCTACTCATATGGTTAAATGAGTCCGGCGTAGCCGTAGACCATTTACACAATTGTGAAGCTAACTTTCCTGCATTGCAGTTAGCCTGTATAATGACCCCTAGTCATTTACTACAAACAGCTTGTTTCAGCGCAGTTTGATTACGCCAAGACGTGAAAAACGTATATGCAAGCACCATAGACAAGTCCATGCACGAACGGCTATAATCCATTTGATACATTAGGTCCAACGATGCGAAATGCTCGGTTAGGAAAACGTGGAAGTCTGCGTCTCTCGTTCTTGGACTTTGCGGTTAGGTCCGGCTGCGCGTTGCTGGAGCCAGTCGGGGTGGTCGTCACAGTACGGAAATAAAAAGAAGTTAAGCGATTCAGAGCAACCTATTGACAATTATTAGGGGCGAAGCTCCTAAAGTCGTGGGTCTGTCCATGCATGTCTTTTTGTGATTGGTTCATAACCACCTAGTTGTATGACTCTCTGAGCAAGTGGCGCTAGTGAAAATGATAGACAGATGGAGGGACGCATGGACAGGCGGCCCTCGTTGCCAATGACTGCATCTTGCTGTACATACTTTCCAAATACGCACTCATATGTATCTATATGACACTTACCATGATCCGAGGGACGTGCATAGATTTGGTGTTTGCAAACACCCCACTGTAGCCGGTACAAGAACCTCTCTCCCTTCATTTCACAGAACATAAAGCCGTAATATTGCAGGGGCCTCGCCATCAAGCCGCCATGACAACGACGAAATGAAAAGAACAAACGAAAAAACAAAACAACAAACGAACAAGAACAAAATAAAATTGCTTTGTATAATTAAACGTACAAGCTTACGTCTTTGTATAACATATTGGGCTAACGTTTCACGGGAGAGTTATGGTTTACCTATTATATCCTCCTCCTGAGCTTCGCCATCATCATTGATCATCATTAATTCCGTTGATTTGACTTCATTTTTACAATTATTTATATAACCTATATAAATAATTTAGAGAGTTATCTATATAACTCTATAAATGTTCCTAAAACACGAGGCACCTATATTTATTACGCAGCCTAAAAACGAGACAAACACATATAGAGAGAGTGACATTAATGGTGGTGGACCTATTAAATTACATGAAAAAGGCAGCCTGTTCATGTTGGTTTAGCATACTTGAAGTGTAAGGCGCATTGGCAATAACGGACATATTGAGGTGCGCACGCATAGAGCTCCGCGCGCGCGCGCGCCTGTGTATGTATGTGTGTGTGTATGTGTGTGTGTGTGTGCGTACGTGCGTGCGTGTGTGTGTGTGTGTGTGTGTGTGCGTACGTGCGTGCGTGTGTATGTGTGTGTGCGTGCGTGCGTGCGTGTGTGTGCGTGCGTGCGTGCGCGTCGTGGCGATGAAATCTATACGCATAGTGAACTTTCGATGGCCCCTGTTCTCTGTGACATTTTCGCTTCCGCGCGAGGAAACCCGCCTCCCCACGCCGAAAGTAGTGAAGAAGCGTTATTCAGCTCCCTTTTGCCGCTGACGAAGCGATTTCAGGAGTGGCTCAATATCCGTTTTTTTTACTCGTTGGCGTTTCGGAGCAGCCTGTGTTCCGTTCTCGTTTCAGTTTCACGTAGCGCGAGCTGCGTGACTCTCACAACACCCTACACTGTACAATAACGGCAGAGGCAAGCTATGCGAGAGGAAGAGATTACGAGGGGAACCCTGCAATTTGCTCTCCAATTCAATCCACGTAGCCCCGGCCCTAAAGGGCGTCTTGCGCTTCAGCCAGGAGGAAGAAACAATTCTTCTATTTGGGATGGCCGCACCGGGTCCCTTCCTTTACAAGCTGCCCCACCGATACGGGGCGTAGGTGAAGGGAGGACGGATGGAGGGGTGGAAAGGAGAGGTCAATCTTGTGCCCTTTCACCTTCCCTTAAAATCTTTCCTTCGAGGATTGGTGAGACATCAGTAGAACTAGCGAGGCACGCGGGGCGAGAACAAGACGTGACCGCGAAGGAAAGCTTTCCAGCCGGTATTCTAACGGGAAAAAAAATAAAGTTGGGAGTATCGACTGACAAAAACGCGACAAAAATGAATAAAATGTATTCTAGGCACTTAGAAAAGGAGCAATCGTTTGTGGTAGGAGAGAAATTGCTCGAAAGACGTGCAGATAGGAAGCGAGAAAGAAGTACCGCAGAATGCGTTGCGGAAAAAAACTAGGAGAAAAAGAATAGCCGCTTGTCAGTTGCCGGCACCCTGTCAGATGCGCGATTGACACTCTGCGTAGACGCTGCTTGCTTGTCGATACGCCGACAATGGGCCTTCTCGCCCTCCCCCGCCCCCCTCTTCGGTGTCGTGTCGCCATTAACGTATCGCCTACGTGAGTATGGCCCGTTGAAAGAATAAAAAATAACGATCATCTTAAAGGGGCAGTGGAGGCCACGGTACAGGTCAATTTAAGAGAAAATGCAAGTTCCAGAAGCTGCCTCCACAGGTTTTGTTGAATATTTTTTTTCAGACGTCCATACCACCACTGCACCAAAGCGCTCTTAAGGAAGGAGTCTTCTTGCCGCTTCCGTGATTTTCAATCAAATATGTTTTCATTTGTTGCTTTCTGTTGACACGCTTGCAATCTCGTATCCCGTGTTTAACGCTCAACTCCCTTCATATTTGTATCTGCTGCAGCGAGCGTGTACATCACACGTTCCTGTGGAAGGTGTGCAGGAGCCGAGGTATGAAATAATTCACAACGCACCGGTAACACGCGTGCACGCACGCACGCACGCATGAACACATACATACATACATACATACATACATACATACATACATACATACATACATACATACATACATACATACGTACGTACGTACGTACGTACGTACGTACGTACGTACGTACGTACATACATACATACATACATACATACATACATACATACATACATACATACATACATACATACATACATACATACATACATACATACATACATACATACATACATACATACATACATACATACATACATACATACATACATACATACATACATACATACATACATACATACATACATACATACATACATACATACATACATTACACCGGTATGTCTCCTGGGTGACAACCACCCGGTTAGAGTTACTTTCAACTGAATGATAAATTTATATTTGTTCAAACTGATACTGAACACTGAGGGCTCTCGAAGTTCGAAGTTCAAAGTTTACAGCATCTTTTCATCATATATTCATCATATACAGTTACCTCCATCCAGCGGACATTCCAATAACTAAACGAGAAGTGGCTACCTACAATCACATACATCGAGGACGCACGACCCACGGCTTAAGGAGCTTTTCCCTTAAAAAAAAAAAAACGTTTATGGCGAGACCCCGACCTCTGAGTAAGCCCAAGGTTGGTGGCCTCCTTATTGCAGGTAGCCGCGGGCCTTCGTCATCTCTCGTGCCCCTTGTGAACCAGGCCTCGCTGATTCTTCAGGTCTTTCTTTGCCCGATAACATGAGTGAAAACAAAAGTTTTTACTACTTCCCGAATGCACTCCGTAAACCGGCGACTAATTTCACATTTAATGATTAGGGCGTCGCTCTCAGGCACCCGTTCCTGTGTTGAGCGGTGTCGCCATTGGCGTTGGTCGGTTTTTTTGGCACAGGAATTGTGAAGCCCCACTACAGTGTGCAGCAGGTGCGATATTCAAAGCAGAACGAACTGGTGGAAATCAGAGAGAGAGAGAGAGAGAGAGGGATAATGGAGAGAAACTAAGACAGTAATAGAAAGAAAGGGGAACAGTAAAAGAGAGAAAAATAAAGGGAGTAAAAAGGTAGAAAAGTAACACGAAAAAAAGGTAGAAAAAAAGAAAACGAAAAAAATGGAAATATTAAAGATTAAAGCAGAAACAGAAATAAAAAAGAAAAATAAAGAGTAAACGAAGTAGAGATAGAGAAAGAGAGAAAGGGAAGAAACAGGGATGAAACGAAACAGAGCGGATATCGTGAGCCACCGACCTCTGACCTCCCTTTCTTTCTCCGTCACGCACGCTGACCCCTCAATCTGAGCTCGTGCACATGCAGGGATGGCACGTGCAGTGCGGCTGGCTTCGCATGTCGAAACGGCGCAGTCGACATTTCGCTTGCTTCGCGATGCCTGCAATGCACAGAGTGGTGTGCCTAGCATGCACTCGTGTGCTGGAATTTTCTGCGGCAATATTGTAACGAATGCTATAAATTGCTACAACTGCGAAGAGCCCGAAGTTCAGAAACAGTTAGCTTTACCTCAACATGAAGCTGCACTCAGAATTCGGAATGACGAAGTATGATAATCGTCGGAGAATTTTGAGATAGTAAGGCATTTGGAACTCCCCGGTGGGAGGCGCTCGTCTCCTAAAAAACATGAATGCATTGACCTGACGCGGGGATCTAAAGAGGAGATGAAATATAGATACTTAATAGTATCAGTTTTATTCTGAAGTAGTTCTTTCTTGAGTTGGTTCATAGCTGAAAAGAGGAAAATGTAAAATAAGGATGTCAGTCTAAATAAATTTACATTTTCATGACCACTTGTAGGGGACCTTCTTATACTATGTCTACGCACAACCCTCAGCACTATAGGAGCCAATTCTACTAAGAGTGCGAACGGAGACAACTGCTGCACCGATGTGACTCCTTATTGCGTAATAATGATGTCGTCCGGCGATAGGGTGTGAATAAAGCTTGTTTTGTACTATATCAGCTAATAGGTTCTCAGAAGAAGATGGCCGCACATTCATCAGCTCCTTTGGGATAAATCTCACACAAAGGACATAGCAGCCTTATAGGCGTCTTGCTACTCACAGTAACCCCCTCTTTGCTACCTTATAGGCGTCTACAGTAGTTTATGTTTTTCCTGTTGTGTGGATTATATTGAGCGGGTTTTGAACAAGATTGCTGTTGTAACTGTGAAGGGCTCAATACACGGAGAAAAAATTACTGAGACGCATCCGTTCGACTTTATCGATCGTCATTGTAAACGTCAAAACAGCATGAATAAATTAAGGTAGGGGCTCATTAAGGTTCGGCTTTGGTAAGGGGTGCTGCCAACAGATTGCGTGTTTACTTGCATTGTACATGCCGCCTATATAGACTGAAACCGTGTGTGCCTCGGACTGGAATGGCTTATTTCGTTTATTTACTTTTTCAACGTTTATATACACAGCTAGTTGTTCTATTACTTTGTCAACGTCTACAAAGGCATGATTTTTTATTTTACGTTGCTTTGTTCCTGTTCGTTTTTTTCCCAGTACTATCGCCGTATAACTCAATTAATCACTATGAATCGTTGCCTAAGTCGTTACAGTGTGACTATTGAAACGACCACTGTCGTCAGCACACATCGCCACCGTAGAAGTGAGATGCTGCACCGTGAGCAGCCCACCCATAGGCCTACAACCGTTGGAGCCAAAACCACGATGAAGCCAAGTGTTCATTGATGGATGTGGTGAAAAGTGATTCAATACTACTGCGAAACCTAACTGACAAACACAACAGCGATAACCCCGAAATCCTCTTACGAAAGTGTCGGCGTAGAAACGGAGGTTATTGTACTGACACTGCACGATGTCATTTTTTTATATGATCTAAGCTTTTAAACAGGGCAATACTTACACATTGAAATGTATATCACCCTTAACAAGGTAACTACCACGCATGTTGTATTGTTTATTTTTCTCAGCGATCAAGGTAAAGACAATATTAGTTTACAGAAGCAATCACCACACGTATTCGAGATGCCGCGTAACTTTATAATAGTGATCACAGTTACGGATGAATAGCCTTGGCACATTATTACTCCCATTGATGTGACCTTTTTGACTTGAACAGAATGGCCGAAGTCACGAAAATTGCAGGTAATAATATAATTGATAATAATATAGTAGTCAGTATAATAATAACAGCCCCGCCATGGTGCTCTAGTGGCTAAGGTGCTCGGCTGCTGACCCGCAAGTCGCAGGATCGAATCCCTGCTGCGGCGGCTGCGTAGGCCCGTGTGCTCAGATTTGGGTGCACGTCGAAAAACCGCAGGTGGCCGAAATTTCCAGAGCCCTCCACTACGGGGTTTCTCATAATCATATGGTGGTTTTGGGACGTTAAACCCCACATAATAATAATAATAATAATAATAATAATAATAATAATAATAATAATAATAATAATAATAATAATAATAATAATAATAATAGAATAACCATATAGATAACTTGTAATAACACAGGGAAGGCACAGCCGCTGTGCTGCCTTTCAGAAAGAAACCGTGCACTTTCGTAAGAATTGCCGCGATGTCCGTCGTAATTATTAAAAGTGAATCGTAAACCAACCGAAGAACTTTTCGTGCAGCCATTCTGTAAAGCCACAGTTCCTTAAGCTCTACACACTGGCGGTGTCAATCCTCGGTATAATGCGGCTGCTATCGATTTATCGCTTCGTTGAATTGACTTTAGTCGCTTCTTTAAAAAAAAAAATGTAACGCAGACACGATGAGAAGCACAGCAAGCAAGCGACGGAGACAAACGAGGTCCTCTTTCGAGAAAAAGAAAAAAAAAGGAAAGAAAGGGTTCGACGGGAAAAAGGGTGACGGAGCAAAAGGCGGGTGTGCTTTCATAAAGAGGAAGACCGTGATAGGTGTCTCGGAGGCGAGGTTTTAAGTTAAAGTATAGGAAACGGAGTTGGGACGGGTTCCGTGTCGTGGAAAAGCCACTCCGACGGCTGCAGGCGAGGCGCGACAATTTTCCGCTGCCTCGCAGATGTATCAACGAAGCAGACCGCGCCCGAAAAGGGTAGAAACTTTGGCTGGCGTCGCGGAGACAACGTCCAGTCAATGAAAAAACATGTCAGGGCGGCTGTCTCGATTTGATCCGTTGTCCTAGCGCCCCGCTGGCACCGCAACTGCATTTACCTTTTTAAGGGGCCGTCCCGTTTATGGACCTTTATGTCTTCGCCATCGCGATTACCTGTGGCTTCCCTCTCGCACCGAAACCTTTCTACTGGGACGTTTTCTTTAGGTAAAGTCTCGCGTTTCTTTTTTCGAGGTTTGTCGTTGTTTGCTCTAGGTCAATATAAGCCCATCTGAGAAGTGAAATTATGCTACATGCATGTGGACATTTTGTGGGACGACGCGCGTGTTTGCCTGACGAAGAGGAAGAAGAGCGGTCTCCGCTCGTTGTCTGGTCAACCTGTCTGGTTCCGATTCCGATGACAAAGATTTGGGATCTGTCTGATTCCGATGACATGGATTTGGACCCTAGGTCCCTGAAGAGATCTAGATCCCCTGTGTCAAAGAAAACTAACTCACCGAAACAAACTAAGAACAAAAAGTATCTGAAAGAAAAGGAGAGCCTTTCGAAGAGGGATTTCTTGAAAGAAAACATTCTAGAGAAAGCTATAGCGGAAGCAGCTCTTTCGAAACCATAGGGTCGCTCAAGATTCTCCATTGGAATTGCCGATCAATCCATTCTGCATCTACGGATTTGGTATACTTGACTTCTAAATTCGCTCCTGATATTATAGCATTACAAGAGACATGGCTATCTGTACATAATTTGTTCCATTTAAATAACTTCCAATCCTTTCGATTAGACCGTCCATCGAGCAGTGGGGGTCTAGCTCTCTTTATTAATAATAGAATTAGTATGAAAGTCAAATGCTCATACAAACATATGTCGCCAGAATGCGAAATTTTGGCAGTAGACATTACACTGCCCAACTGCACTCCTTTCACTTTAGTTAATATGTATTTTCCGGATGGAGTTCAAGACACACGAAGTTTGGATCTAGCTACAAAATCGTGGTGCAAAGACAAAGTTTTAGTTGGAGACTTTAATTCTCACCACACGAGTTGGGGTTTTAGAACTGATCTTAGTGGGAAACGCTTGTGGGAGTGGACAATGGCTAATGACCTGACGTGCCTCAACGTCAGAACCCCCACATTTATTCGTACTCACTACAGGTCGGCCTTAGATTTAAGTTTTGTCAGTTCAGCCATTACTACTTCTTCTTGGAAAGCGCTGGACTGTGGCACCAACAGTGACCACTTACCGATAAGTTTTGAAATTTCTTGTCCAATAATTCCATCTTGTTCAAATGTAAGAGTATTTGTAAATTACACTAAATTTAGGAATGACCTGAAGTCAGCACTGGCTATTCACCCGGAAGAAAGCGATGATAAAAAAGCACTAAAAATAAACGCAGTCATTAAAAGATCCTACAAAAGAGCCGAATTTACTGTTGAATCCACAAAAAGAGTATATAGCCGTTGGTGGAATGATGAATGTACAAGAGAGCACCGACGACGTAAGGCAGCTTGGAAGCAGCTCTTACATAATCAATCCCCACAAAACTGGGCCGATTATAAATTCATTGCTGCGGGCTTTAAAAGAACGGTAGCTCAAGCTAAACAAGATTATGACAGAAGACATTATGAATACCTGTCGAAGCCTAAACATATGAAAGCACTGTTCCGATATATGAGAGCTCGGAAAATCTTGCCATCACCAGTTAATGTAGCTTGTGATAATCTGTCGGTACAAGAAATGACCACTACCTTAGAGGCAATAGGTAAAGGTCTGGAAAGCAGATTTACTTCAGTAGTGCCAAACAACTGGCACAAGTCTACGACAAAGTCTGACTTTGAAGAAGTGACACAGACTGAAGTATCCAACGTGATTAAACATTTACCCTGTGCATCTCCTGGCCCAGATGGGATCACAGTAGCCATGATTAAAATTCTGTTCAATTTATCGCCTCGAGACGTCGCCAATGTTATTAACTACTCCTTAAAAAACTCATGGGTGCCGCAGGATTGGAGGATAGCAAAGGTGATTCCTATACTAAATAATCCGGGTGGAGGATTAACAGTCGATTATATCAGACCAATCTCTCTAACATCTAACATGGTCAAACTAGTAGAGAGGGTCCTTCATAGCCGAGTAAGTATCTGGATGGCAGACAATTTAGTAATAAAACCAAACGAAATCGGCTTTCGTAGTGATTTTTCAATTTGGTGTGCCCATGCTGATTTAGAGAGCCGAATACAGCTCGCGCGTAAAAGAAGGCAATACGCTGCTTTAGTAACGCTTGACATAGCCAAGGCGTATGACAGTGTGGAGCACTTCATATTGTTAAATACGCTAGAGAGATTGAACTTCCCACAATATTTTATTGAGTGGGTGGCAGAATTCTTAAAATCAAGAGAGTTCTACTGCGTCAAGGATGGATGTTCCTCATCTAGATTTAAACAAACGCGCGGAGTTCCCCAAGGAGCAGTCTTATCTCCAATATTATTTAATGCTTTAATGAGCACAATTCCAACAGATCAAGAAGTTACTGTCTACATTTATGCTGATGACATCGCACTCTTTGCTGCTGACTGTGGTATTTACTCACTACAACTTAAATTACAAAGATATATTAACATGTTAGAAATTTGGTTGCAGTCGATTTCGTTATCGTTAAATGTCAACAAGAGCGCGCTCATGGCATTTCCGCTTGCAGAACCAATTTCAATTTCAATTCTATATAAACAGGAACCCATCCAGCAAGTAGACTCTATAAAATATTTGGGAATCATTTATAATGACAAACTTAACTGGAGTCCACACATAGAGTATATAACTACCAAAGCACAGCGGGCTTCAGGCTTACTACACAAGCTAAGTAACCGGAAATATGGATTACGGAGGCACACCTTGATAACGTTGTACAAGATGTACATGCGCCCCATCATGGAATTCGGCTGCATATTATTCTCGGGTGGCCCTGCTTATAAAACGAAACCTCTAGTTGTCTTGGAGCGAGAAGCACTGCGAATGTGTCTGGGACTCCCTAGATTTGTGGCTATCAACGTACTGTACCAGGAAGCGCGCCTGCCTACACTACTTTGTCGATTTCGAATTTTGACCGTACAAGCATTTTTAAAATTTTATAGCTTACCGGCAAGAAGATCTCAATATGCTTTTATCGCAAACCCAGACGCCTTCTTTCTTGCTCATTGGCCACGGTTTTACACACCTCAGATAATGTTTGTACAAAAAAATCTACAAAGTATAAATGTGAACATTAGAAATGTAATTGAGACTAATGACTCGAATTGTCATGTTATTATTGAGTATGATGATATATTCCCCCAAAACGCCAAATTACAATCCCTCAAATTTTTAAATAACATATTATTAGATTACTTGGAGCATGCAAAAACTAAAACTATAATAGCCACAGATGCTTCCGTAAATAATCAAAAGGCAGGTGTAGGCATTGCGTCTGATTTGCTTGACTGGTCCTTTTCAGTGAGACTGCCTGATTTTACTCCAGTTTTTGAAGCGGAGCTCTTGGCGATTATTTTAGCTCTTCGAAAACTTCCATCAAATCAAAACAACGCACTAATAATGACGGATTCTCTTTCAGTTTGTGCAGCTCTGACGGCTTCAGAGAACTCTCGAATTCTAAGCACATTCAAAACATTAGTACCCCCGCAGTTGAGACTCCTGAGATTACTATGGGTTCCGGGACACTGTGGATTAAGATTAAATGAATTGGCCGATTCCTTAGCACGAGCCGCACTTGATGGGCCAGTTTTGTTCATACTGCCAGATGTTGAATATATCACGGCAATAAGATATCGAAAATCAGCAATCTCCACTGATACGATAGAAAAAGTAACTACACGGACAGACTATAACCACCTCATGTTTCCATGGCAACCCCACTGGAGTCAGTCCAGAAAGCTCGAAGTCTTAATTACTAAATTTCGATGTCGTGTCCCCCCTCTAAACCTGTATCTACACAGAGCTGGTCAGACAACATCACCCCTCTGCGCATTCTGCGGAGAAATGGAATCACTAGATCATTATTTTTTGTATTGTCGCCGCTACGAGATACTTAGAAAAAGGTTACTAGTTATGCCATTTCGGAAAATAGGCCTTAGATTAACGGCGGAAACGGCGCTAAGCTTTGGCGCCTCAGCTTTGGGACATTGCCACAGGGATGCTTTCAATGCCGTTTGCGATTATATTCAGGCAACCAAGCGTATACCTTTGTGATCTTCAATCAAAAAAAAATTATTTATTACTCCCCAGGGCAGAGTGAAGTAAACGCAGCTGAGTGCTAATCATAACACCTCAAATCTCAAAATTGCTCAACTTGATTTTTTTTTCGTTTGATCTTTTTATGTTGTTTTTATTTTTACATTAGTCTTATTATAATACCAATTCATTACACATAGTTAAAATGATTACAGAAAAACTGCACTACACTTTCTTGGCCAATCTCCCTGAGTGGGTATGAGCCAGCCTCCCAGGGAAACAAAACAAAACAAAACAAAACCTGTCTGGTCTGGTCATCAAGCGTCATGTACATCAAGCGCCCTGTGATTGATTGTACAACATCAAGTCCCTTTTACATTGAAAGAAATGCCGAAGAACTTTATGTACCGCAAAATAAATGTCCCGTAGTAATATAGACTCTCTGCTGCTTCGTTCAATATATAGCAGCTTTACTTCAGCTTTTCTGCGAACAAGGCAGCGTTCAAGGCTGTATTGGACACCAGATTTTACTTCCTTCGCAGGCTTGCTTTGGCTACTCGTAAGGTTTTTCTTACTAGAGACAGTCATTGTTGCTATACATAGTATTCCTTAAATTCACACTTTTTTCCCTTCAATTTTTTGACGTTTGAATTGATATGGCTTGCTGCTGGTGTTGCATCTCGTTACATTGGTATGAAAGAAAACTGGTGCACGTCATGGGCGTAGCCAGAAGTTGGGGGCTTCAAACCCCACCATTTTTTTTAAATTTTACTTGCGTATATATACACGCACACATATAAACGCGCTCACGAACACACATAAAGTATCATTGACCCCCTTCCCCCTTTCTCTCTCTCTCTTTCCGAAAAAAAAAGTTTTGACTACGCCCCTGATGCAGCCGTTGTAACTTTGAGAGGGTAATGGGGGGGGGGGGGGGGATTTGTTTAGAGTGACTAAGTGCTACAGAACACAAAGTCAACTATGGTGTCAAGGCTCAGTTTTTTTTTTACTAGACTGCAATGAAGAGAAGGAGAAGAGACTGAAAAATGAGCGAGACGAGCGAAGTTTAATTGTGCTACTTACTGACACACGCATCATATACCGCCGTGCCCCTTTTGAGGTGTGAATCTCCCTATTGTAGTCGAACATCGTGGTAAGTAATACCGATTTCAAAATCTTCCCGTCGACCGCCATTTATGATGATCATGCACTACAACGAAGCTGCAAAAAAAAAAAGTCACTTTCGCCGTTGCGGATACGAGCGGCGCTGGCTAACATTCCTGGATTTACATGGGTAGGTATAGGCAACAAACCAGTTGGGATAACTCTAGAACTTTTTTCTTGGCTGAGTTGATGCGTATACGTTTGCTGAATGTATACTACTTGCTGAACATTGCTATTTGTGGCGCATTGCTTGGAACATGAAGACGGGAAAGAAAGGAAAAGACAGGAACGCCCTTTTGTCTTTCTTCATTTCCCGTTTTCATGATCTAAGCATTAATGAAATGTTCAGAAGACGGAAGAACGACCGCCTTTGTAGCTGAATTGTACGCATCGAACTCGTCATCGGAAGGTTGTAGATTAGGTATCTGCCAGCGGCTTGTTGTATTTTCGTGCACTTATTTATGTTTCTACAGGTCGCGGGATCGAATCCCGGCCGTGACAGCCACGTTTCCAATGGAGGCAGAAATGCTCAGGACCGTTGTGTGTACTTGGATTTATGTTGCACGTTAAAAAATCCCAAGTGGTGTAAAGTTTCAAAGCCGTACACTACGGCATCTCTGATAATCATATCATGGGTTTGAATCTGTAGACCCCACCAATCATTATCATTACTAATTCATTGGCCTTTTATATCATAATTACTGCACCACAGTTTGAGGAATAAAAATAATGTCCCCTATGCCTGCCCAGGCTTCACTTTCTATTGGCTTCAATACATTGAGCGTAACAAACAAAACGAACCTTTCATCTGCTCATTTTTTTTTTCGTTGACTCCGAAAAAGTTGGACAAAATGCAAAATGATATGACAATATCTTTCAGTATAAGCGGAGGACTTTTTTGTGAGACCGCAGAATATGCAAAAGCGCGTGCTCTGAGGACAGCTAGAGTTATGAAACGACGACGCAGCTGTCTCTCACGCGCCTAATGCCAGAAGTTGGCGCAGCTGACCGCCAGATGGCGAGCGCTCCTTAGTGGCGCCGCAGTAAAGCCTTTGTTGATGGCGTGTGCGTATATACATATATATATATATATATATTTTCCTTCAGTAGGAGCACGCGGCGCTCCCCTTTTCAGCGATGCGGCGCCCGAGGGCGCTTCGAGCGAATCAAAAGTAAAGAAGCAAGAAAGTAAAAGAAGCAACGCATCGGTGTCGCTCAGGCGCGTTGTTTAGTGGTCCGCTTTGCCGGGGCGCTGTTTCTTTGTGGCGCCTTCGTTGTTCGCTTATATTTAATAAGCACCGAAAAAGCCCGGACGTATTGTTTTCTCCCTTTCGCCACGGTCACGTTAATCTCTAATACGATCCCCTCACCCCTTCTTTTTGTTTCTGCATGGCGTCCGACGTACAGAACATGGACGTTCGGGATGATTAGTCATGAATATTTGCAGTTTACACCGTGATACGTTGCACATTTACCAGAAATACTTGGTGACACAGCTCATATCTAAAGGAGGTTTTACACCTGAATGCGTTTAACAATCGCCTTTTATTATTTTTTTTCTGAGAACATTGAAGTTAGCATGATAGTTCTTTACAGCGACCTTGTTTCATATACCTACCGCGTCACGGCCTTGCTCACTTTTTTGGGAGCACATATGGCGTGCAACAATGAGAGCCTCAAAGTTTAATATTAAAATCTGCAATTTATAATGGACAGCAAGCTTGACACACAACATGCGACACAAACTAATTTCTTACCTTACTCTACTAATATGTCATGTTAGATAATTATGTATGCAGCTCGTTCTTCCATATCTTGCTCGTTCGAGACACTCCTTGGCTTGCTTTAGAGAAACGACGCACGCGGGAGAGACAGAAAAAGTTATTGGAACAAAGTACAAGAGGCTCACAGCTGAAAGTACATGCGGTTTATTATCTTACGAGACACTAAAATATACCGCTAAAGAAATACAAAGGTATAGTGTGATGGCAGAAGGCGTTAATTCTATTAGTGCTGTCGGAGCGCTAATTTTTCGAGCGCAAATACTTAGTGAATATGAAATCTTGTATATGGCGAAGCAATGCAACCATTGTAACATAGCAAAAATACCTTCACATGTTTAATCATTTTATGTGTTCTTTGAATTTCAACCTTGATCACTTTCTTTATGACCTTTTTTTTCTTGCTGCATACTGTCCCCCATTGTTTCCTCAAGTTTTATGCACGTTTTTTTTTTTTGCATGCGCTTTGTGCAACCAGAATGCACGTTTACTAACTGAAGCCTTGGGCTGTTCATCGGCACTTTTCAAAAATGAATGAATGAATGAATGAATGAAAGTTTTTCTTTTGGGGTTTGCTTCGCTTTTAAAGTTTGCGTATTACGATGAACGCAGCCGTAGGCGCAGCTTTTCGAACAACGTTTTTATCTCTGAAAATAGATTTTTGTACGACTGAGAAAATTCTCACGTGCTTTTTAAACTAATTTTTCTGCACCTCTGTGAACAAAAACAAGCGAGAAAATTCACCCAATATTTCAAAGGCAAAGCCTTGCCTCGTACGATTGCATTAGCAGAGGACGGCGCTACCAACAATAGCCTTGAACTGTTATTGTTTCGGCATCTTCCAACGTTCCAAGGCTACTTACTGACTGCGTACACAGAAACAGTCCACGTTCCGTGTCGAGCATAAGTCTTGTTATTGTCTCAGCAACGACGTTATCTTGTTTTTAGCTAGTAACAAAGACGACGCTTAGATTTCAAGATTCTACGAGAGGAAGAGTGCGACTGGTGGCGCGACACCCGAAACAGTGCCCAGCTGCAGCTCTCACAGCACTTCGAGTGGCCGGCATAAAACACGTCAAAACGAACATCACACTTTTCTGCGGGGCGCAATCCGTAACGACGTTTGTAGGAAGACGTGGTCCTCCCTAATGGCCGTCCTTCACTTTCATGCATCATGGGTAGCGTTCCCGCGCGTGTAGCAACATACTTTCTAATAGTCTGTTCCAACGGGTGGTATTTACAGCTTGCATGCAAGGCGGTGGCCTTTACGAAGCTAACGCGATCTCCTTAGAAGTCTCCCACTACGATCTGGAGGACATTGGCGCAGTCCTGACCACTTCCGCCGATCCCACGCTGAGAGTCTCTGAGTTGACGTCGCTAGTGCGAAACATGGCTCGCCGCTCGCAGCGGGGTATATCAACGCACAAAAAGGGCGGCCAAGTTCACGGTGAGAAGAGTACTACCCCGACGACCTCAGTACGACAGTGGCAGGCACTTTAGGTCTGCCTTATTTCCCCCGCTGAGATCAGTGGGTTGTCCTTTTCGGTCTTTCAAGGACCAGAGGGAAAGACATAGGAAGGAAGGAACTGCATAATGGAGCAAGCAACCTTGACCTTGGTGGTTGCTTGGTCTCTCTTGCGGTGCCTAATGTGGGGAATAGTGCTTGGCCTTGTAAGCGACTTGTTTAGTTTGGCTGTTCGTGAGCAGAGAGAAGCGTGTCACCAGGAGGCACCACATGTGTAGGAAGTTGAAGTCGCCTTGGCGCGATGCATTGCTTCACTATGCTGTTCAATCGCCCTTCTATCCCATGCCTCTCTCACTCCGTTTATTTTTTTCTCAAGTGGGTCGCGCTTGAAGACGTCTACGTAAACGTAGGCAGGCATTGCTTAACACGCATATTTGAGATTACGACAGTTATATACTGCACACGCTGTCCTTGAATGCATGGTTTTGTTTGCTTCTATGGAAAGATACTATGCTGTGCTCTAATAAACTCGCGAGTTTTTTTTATGTATAGCCAGTGCTTTTTAATGTGAGCGATATGAAGTTTAAAAGTTTGATCCATATTCGAGACGTAGAAATGAAATGAGACAGAAATGTTAACATATTTCTACGCACCCTTCTTTCTTTATTTTACTGTGATTGAGATTCATAAAAGCTGCTAGTAGCTTACAGCACAGCTCGGGGCTGGCCGATAAGTGAACGGTAGGTCCCCGGTATCGGCGGTGGTGTGTGGCGATGGAAATGTGGTGGTGCAGCGTCTTGTGGGCTCGGAGGAGGAGTGTGACGGAGGTCTTCAGCATCACGACTGTCGGCTGAAGCTGTCTTAACTGGGGAAGCCCAAGTGACTCCTGATATTCCTGACGTATGATGTTCACAATCGGATCCACTTGAGACTATGATAAAGGCAACACCTTTCGCCGCTTTTCCGGCACGATGGCGCTGATAGTATCGTGCAAGTCTTGCGTGCGCAGCGTGTGCACTTCGGAACAAGTTGCAAACCACGGAGAGCGATTATGTTGTTTTGTAATTGATTGATTGATTTGTGGGGTTTAACGTCCCAAAACCACCATTTGATTATGAGAGACGCCGTAGTGGAGGGCTCCGGAAATTTTGACCACCTGGGGTTCTTTAGCGTGCACCCAAATCTGAGTACACGGGCCTACAACATTTCCGCCTCCATCGGAAATGCAGCCGCCGCAGCCGGGAATCGAACCCGCGACCTGCGGGTCAGCAGCCGAGTACCTTAGCCACTAGACCACCGCGGCGGGGCTGTTTTGTATGCATCTCAAGTATTCTCTCATTAGTTATATCGTTGGCGTAGAATCCGGGAACCATCTTGAGTGGGTATGCATCTCAAGTATTCTCTCATTAGTTATATCGTTGGTGTGGAATCCGCGAACCATCTTGAGTGGATTGCGCACAAGTCCTGCGAACAGTTTTTGTTTCACGCTCCTCATTAGCAAGCCAACTTTCTTGTCTTGTAGGGCGTGTCAAGGTCGGCCTGGCGTAAAAGTCGGGTCATCTCTTCCGTGAAGATGGCAATGTTTTCGTCCAGTACAAAGACCCCTGTCTCTAGCAAAAAAAGCACCCCCCCCTTTTTTTTTTACCGTTGACTCTCGCGAACGTGTCCAAGAATTCTCTGCATCCAAATTTTTTAGTGAAGACCCCGATCCTCGATATAGGTCCTCACAACGTCTTGTAGGTAGAAGTAGACTTGATGCCGCTTATCTTGTGTGTTCCAGTTGTTAAATACTGGTACATGCTCGTATGTATCCAGCCATGTTTTTTGGTTTTCAAATGACGTTCCGCGGGACATTGGTGGCTCGGGACATTGGAGTTGATTTATCAGGGTTAGTGTTGGGAGCACTAGGGTGGTCATTGTTGCTGTTGTTGACGTCAAGGACCTAGACTGCCGCATGCATTCGGGGAGAGACTCACATCGGGGCAGTAACCCCCGCTGCCTGAAACTAGTTTATGATTCGGGATGACCTCAGAGCCTTCTTCATGGCATGGGCTTGCAGCACGGACATGAGCGAGCCGGCACCTCTAGCAGATTTCACGTGTTGAACGCAGGCAAGCACAGATGAAAACTGTTCAATTGGAGAACTTGTGCCCTGGTAATTAAAAGGTCACATACAAGCTATTGACACTGTGCACTCATAGAGGCGGTATCAGACGTCACTCGCCGGAAATAGGATTGTCTGTGAAATGCGTCGCCTTTTTCCTACGTTCCCTATCGAATCTTCCAGTGCTAAAGCTGATGCTTGCGTTACCTCTTGAATAAGCCGTTTCTCGTGTTCACTGTGTAATCTCAACTGAACAACCAATAAATTCTGCGCGGTCAGTGCCCAGCGATACTAGCAGTCTTTGTGGGAGAAGATCGATCATATTAGATGTAAAAATAACGGTGCGTTATTTTTTACCTGCATTATTCACTGCAACATTTTATTAGCTAGAACAGCTGCTCTTTTCTTATAGTGCCTCTAATTAAAAACAATATCTCAGCTACACCATACCGGCTCATGTTGTCTGTTTTATTTGTTTTTTTTTGGTGGAAAAATTCATTCATGTGTGCTTTCCTTGATTAAAGCGTGTGCGCGCTCGTGAGCGCCCAAAACGATTCCTCTTTCGGTAATTATGATCAGCTAGCTCTTTTAATGACAGCGTTGGTAATGAAGGCTGAGCTTATACCCGCCTCGCTTCTCTTAATTAGCTATAAGAAAGGTACACGTGTCTATAGCTTGTTCAGGTGAGGATTTTCTTATTAAGCAAGACACCGTGGTCATCGTCCAGTACGTTGAAGTTAACTCAGCTATTGTCCCATAAGAAATTGTCTGGACTTCGTTAGGCAAGTTTGAAAATTATTGTGTGGGCCGATTGCATGCAGTGCGTGTGCGCACTATGACCAAATAAAATAACATGCCGTTACTTGAACCACATCCTAGCAGAGGCCAAATTCTTAAATTTTGCTTCACGCATCAATTTACCTATTGTTTCCCAATTACGGCCCCGCCACGGTGGTCTAGTGGCTAAGGTACTCGGCTGCTGACTTAAGGTCGTGGGATCGAATTCCGGCTGCGGCGGCTGCATTTCAAATGGAGGTGGAAATGTTGTAGGCCCGTGTGCTCAGATTTGGGTGCCCGTTAAAGAACTCCAGGAGGTCGAAATTTCCGGAGCCCTCCACAACGGCGTCTCTTGTAATCATATGGTGGTTTTGGGACGTTAAAACCCACGTATCAATCAAATTTATATACCACATTAACGCCGTTTAATTAATCGATAATGAGTGACAACGGAACCTATTGTTTTAATAAAGTGCGTCGTGTTAGTCATTTAGGTAACCTGAAAACATTTTCCTTTGTTTCACTTGTAGAATGAGAGGGGAGGCAGGTGTTTTGTTAGTCTTATGGTTCGACACATTTTTTGTACGCTTCTCGGCAACCACCTTCAATGATGGCGTCAAAGTCTGTTCAGTCGTGCATCGGGGGATTCAAAACCCTTGTCGCATAAAAATTAGTCTACTTTAAAGTATGCTTCACCGCATACAAGAATGATTATGAACGAAGCGACCTTTACAAAGAAAGTGTCAAGGCAGGGAAGAGAAAACAATGGTTGACGTACTGTGTTCGAATATTTTAAATGTTTGACATCGTCGTTGCTGCAAGATTGCCTCTTTTGTTTCGATATAGTCCAGTCCGAAGCTGAACTAAAACTATCGCTTGCTTCCTTTCACTTTTACAGCGGAGCCATTAAGCTTTCGTAATGCATTGAGTCGTCACGACGAACTGTCACGTGGTCTTTTCGTCTTCCTCTTGGTTATATTCTGTTTCCGATCCCAGAGCGCATGTGCCGATTAGTGAGAAACGAGAGAAATAGTACAGAAAGAAAGACAGAAAAAAAACGAGAGATAAATTTTAAGCGAAGAAAATTGCTTCGCTTGGCGGGATTCGAACACGCGACTTGCAGGTCATCAGCCGAGAGCCTGAGTCCCTAGACCACCGTGGTGGCTGATGCCGAAGAGAAAGGGAAGAAGGACAGAAACCTAAAGAAACAGGGGAAACCAATGAAACAGAGAGAAAGAAATAAAGATAGAGCAAAAAAGATTGAAACAGAGGGTCTGTGCGGTCTTTATACCCGAAATTCAGAAAAAGAAGATGTACACATTATCGCACAAATCTTCATCGACGACAGCAGAATTGGTGGCTATCTTTGAAGCAGTTAAGCTTATCTGCGAGAATCCAGATCCACGAAAATGGGTGATATGCACTGATAGCAAACCTGATCTTCAGCTAATCAGAAATGTGAGATCACCTTACAAAAATGATGAAATAGCACAATGTATCGCAGAAACTGTGGAATATGCCTCATCGCAGGGTCACAACATCGTATTACAATGGATACCCAGCCACATTGGAATAAAGGGAAATGAATATGCTGATAGTCTCGCGAAGAAAGCATTGAAGGAAGGACGGGATTGCGCAATCCCTATGTCTGGGGCGGGTATTCGGCATTTCATATCGCAAGGACCTAACCATTGTTTGATAAAGAAGTAGTTTGAGAACCCTAAATCAAAGGACACGGTACTTTATGAAGTTGATCCACACAGAAAATTTTCCATAGCGACAGACCTCTCAGGACACCTAGAAACATTGATCCACCGACTTAGATTGGAAGTAGCATACACAAACAGCTTCCTGCACAAGATACATCGATCGTCACCGGAATGCCATTGTAATCATGCAGAAGAAAATGTTCGCCATATTCTTTTGAAGTGCGTTATATACGCGAATGAAAGAGAAAAGTTAAAGAACAAATTAGCAAGTTTGGACAGACGGCCCCTCACAATAAAGAAACTACTTGGACCATGGCCTGAGATGCATCTCCAGAAAAAGGCAATAATCTTCCTCACAGCCTTTTTAGTGGAGACCGGACTGGACAAGCGCCCATGACTGACAGCCAGAGATGGGTATTATGTAAAGTGTGGTCATGTATATACTGACATTAGAGTAGTAAGGTGTGCGTGTAAGTAGTTTATGACTATGGGAACTGCGTGAAGAAAACTGTGTATTGACATGATATTTGAACTGGTTTCAGTGTGCTATTATGTTTTTTTCTTTTTTTCTTTCTTTTCCGTATTGTTAATTTTTGGGTACCGTTCTGTATTATTATTTTATTTTTAGCTGCAGAACTTTGTGATATGGAGTAGCCGAGGCAATAGGCACCTCAACCTCTCCACAGCAAAACAGTTAAAACAGAACAGAACAGAACAGAACAGAACAGAAACAGACGGGGTGGGGGTGGCAGCCCTACGACAGCTGAAGACGCACAGTATCTCAATCCCACACTGTTTAACAAACTATACCCTAATATATATTCGACGAATATACGCAAGATATGGCAAATTGAGGTTTCCACATTAAGTCATATGCTCTGGGATTGTGCCGAAAATCTGCAAGACGCTAAATCCAGAACCTTTCCACCGTGGTGGGTCACTGCCCTGTGCAGCCCCAGCCTCGGCGACCACCTCTGGGTTGTCCAGCAGAACCGCGAGGCGGTGGTCAGGCAAGGTCTTCATGTCCCCACGCGGGAGACCAATATAGTCCGGTTGGCGAAAGCTCTGCTGCATTATACCAATAAAGTTGTTACCAACCAACCGAGAAGGGGAGGGGGGGGCGAAAAATACACAGACAGAGAGGAAAACGAGAGAGAAAGAGCGTGAGAAAGAGATTAAAATGAACAGATAAAAAAGACGGAAAACAGAAAAAAGAGAAAAGGGAAGAAAGAGAGGAAGAAGGAGGGGGAGGAGGAGGAAGCAACAAAAGGAAGAAGGCAGGGAGGTTAACCAGAAAGACATCTGGTTGGCTACCCTACACTGGGGAATTAGGGAAGGGGACAAGAAAGATGAGAAAGAAGGAAGAGAAGGAAAAGAAAACAAAAGGGGGGGGGGAGAGACTAACAGTAATTTCACTGCAGCGTGTAGAACTCTACCGCATGTCAGAGGCGTTCACACAAGTCCGTCTTTCTCAGGAAACACAGCAGGGCTTTCACTGCCTTGTGGGCTGTCGAGGCATGTGGATGTTGCTGTAATAGCACCTGCACAGAAAGAGGCCGATCATCGAGTCGCCGCATTGCATTGGCAAGTACTTGTCTGTCTGAGGCAAGTCAAGGACAATGGCACAGCAGGTGTTCGATATTTTCGTCGGTGCCGCAGACATCGCACGCCGCACTGTCAGTTATTATGATTAGCGTGGTATAAGCTTTCGTGAAAGCAACTCCCAGCCAAAGGTGATAGAGAAGCGAAGCTGCACGTCGATGTAGGGCCGGGTGGAGGCCGGAGTTGTAGTGAAGGGTCGAGCTCGTGCAGTCTTGTACGTCGTATGCTTGGTGTGTTCCACTCAGTCAGTGTGAGACTGCGGGCCAGTTGACGAATCTGCCTCGCCGCATCCGCTCTTGAAAGCGGAATCAGAACGCTGTTTGCTTCTTTATGTGACGTGCGAGCAGCATGAGAGGAAGAAGGGAAATTAAAAAAATGTAGGCAGCTTACACTGAACCACGCAAGGATGGGTCGCAAAAGAGCTGGTGATCTCCTAGCCACTACAATCCGCTTCCACCAGTCACTCCTAGCTGCTACGGGCTCCCTGGAACAGCTGGCAGTGATAGTGCGCATGTCTTGATGCAGAGCGGTGATCGAGGTGGCGGAAGGAACAGAACGGAAGAATCGGTCGGGCTTGATGGGACTTGAGAAACGGGGCAACTCTGCAAATATAACACCTAGCAATAAGCAGCATTACGTTCCAAAATGTGGTAACACTTATTGGAACTTCGCAAAAACTTATCCAAGCCGGCGCTAGATAGCACATCACGAGCTATGCTGTGACCCAGCCTTGCGAGACTTAGCACGATCTGTCTCCATGCTTTTTTCTGCAACTCTGGATCTCTCTACAGTTTCATAGTTGAAGCGCTGTTAAGGAGTGAAGTTGTCTGTCATCGTAAAAAACATAAAAAGATAAATATTTTACGTTTACGAAGATGACTTTAGTAACATTACTGAAATTGACTAAAAACGCGCTGTTACAAGTAGGCTTATTATATTTGCCCTCTTTGTTTTTTCGCATTGGAGAGAGTTTGTTTTATAGAGCGAAGCCACAATCTGCCTATTTATGTCTTTTTGTAGCCACTACTTGTTTTTTTTCTCTTATCATCCGCAAAGCATTTCTGCACAGCGTCGTAACGTCTTTCGTCATATTATACTGCATCGCAGGTAACGCGCGTAACTGTCGCAATGGCGCGGACGAAACATTGTTCCTTTCCGTAGTGCCACACCTCTGCACTGAGGCGTGACGGTGGCGGCCGTTGTGTTCGTTAGCCTCGCTTTGTTTTATTTGCTTCCTATTGTCGGGCTTCCTTCGCGTACACTTCGCCCCGGCATGCTGGGAGGCAGGCGCCTCTCGGCATAATTGACCCACTGCTGTAGCAGCAGCAACGGCGGCTGCGTGGCTCGCATAGAAGCGCTCTCCGCCTGCCGTGTACCACGGTTCGACACGTACGGGCGTGCGTACTTGCGAAAGGAAGGGCAGGTGGCGATAGCCGTGGCGCCAGTTCCAATGTGACGCGGGCGCCAATAGAGGCACGCACGCCGCCTTCCCTACTCGTCTGGCGCTCATTCGATCCAATTTGCATGTGTGGCTCAGAAAGGTATTGACGTCCGGAGGTGCGTCCTTCGACTGCCTAGACTTGTTGGTCGTCTGATATTGACGAAGTGGAATAAACAAAAAAGTAATTAAAGGATAGATAGATAGATAGATAGATAGATAGATAGATAGATAGATAGATAGATAGATAGATAGATAGATAGATAGATAGATAGATAGATAGATAGATAGATAGATAGATAGATAGATAGATAGATAGATAGATAGCCGAATCAGCGTGCGGTATCCAAATCACGTGCAAATGAGGAAATTCTGGGAGACCCAACACATTATGAGAAACACATGCGAACTAATTAGCGAGTTACGCCGTACTTTTTGCTATGATCAAAGTGTTACGAGGTGGATCGACGTAATTGTGTAAAATAATTAATTATACGCCAGTGGACAATGTTTGCTGACCTCGGGCAGGTGACCTGTGCATAGAGTGTACATACGTACATCGAGTACATGAAATGTGGTTCTTTTCAGCTCCATTCCGCCATGAAAACGAAGATGTTGACTTTATGGTCTGTTCTCCATCGTCCACACCAAAATGTTGTTCGAAAATGCCAGCCTCTGTGGAACGCCTGTCACCGCTTATACTTCTCGTCCCTCACACGCTGCGATTCCTCAACAGCAATGGCTTCCTGCTTCTGACGTGGGCGTAGCCAAATTTGTTCTTTGTTTTGGGGGGGGGGGTGTTCAGCCATACTTTATGTATGTTGGTGCGTATGTTTGTATGTGTGCGTGTATTATATGCAAGCAAAACTCAATATATTCAGGGGTTTTGATTTTCCCAGCCCCTCCTTAGCCACGTCCCTGGCTGCTGAAGACAGAGAGAGTCTTCGGTTCAATTGCTGGTATGGCGGCCACTTATTGATGCGGACAGAGTGCAAGACACTCTCGTGTGGATTTAGGTACGAGTTAAAGAAGTCTTGACGTTCACAAAACAAAACCGAACCGCAGAGTCATGGTCAGTTTAGAATGTTGTAAACCAAATGAATCGACTGATAATGAGTTCTAGTTGTACATCATCATCATCATCATCATCATCATCATCATCATCAGCCTGACTACGTCCACTGCAGGACAAATGCATCTCCCATGTTCCACCAGTTAACTCGGTCATGTTCTTGCTGCGGCCAATCTATACCCGCAAACTTCTTAATCTCATCTGCCCACCAAACCTTCTCTCTCCCCCTAACCAGCTTGCCTTTTCTCGGAATCCACTTAGTTACCCTTAATGAGCAGTGGTTATCCTGTCTACGCCCTACGTACGCGGCCCATCTCCATTTCCTCTTCTTGATTTCAAATATTATATCCTAAATCTCCGTTTGTTCCGTAATCCACTCTGCTCTCTTCTTGTATCTGAAGGTTACACCTACCATTTTTCTTTCCATTGCTCGCTGCGTCGCCCTCAATTTAAGCTGAACCCTCTTTGTAAGTCTCCAGGTTTCTGCTCCGTAGCCCAGTACCGGCAAGATAAAGCTGTTATATACCTTACTCTTGAGGGATAGTGGCAATCTACCTGTCATAATTTGATAGTGCTTGCCAAATATGCTCCATCCCATTCTTATTCTTCTAGTTACTTCAGTCTCGTTGCTCGGCTCCGCGGTTATCGCCTGTCCTAAGTACACATAGTCTTTTACAACTTCAAGTGCACTCATACCTATCTCGAAGCGCTGTTCTCTTCCGAGGTTATTGTACATTACTTTCGTTTTCTGCATATTAATTTTAAGACCTACTTTGCTGCTCTCTTTGTCTAACTCTGTAATCATTAGTTGCTATTCGTCCCCTGAGTTTCTCAGCAATGCAATGTCATCGGCGAAGCGCAGGATACTAAGGTACTCTTCATTAACTCTTATACCTAACTGTCCCCATCATAGTTGAAATCAAGAAGAAGACATGGATATGGGCCAGGCGTGTAGCTCGTAGACAGGATAACCGCTGGTCATTAAGGGTTACTAACTCGATTCCCAGAGAAGGCAAGCGGGTTAGGGGGAGACACAAGGCTAGGTGGGCAGATGAGATTAAGAAGTTTGCGGGTATAAATTGTCAGCAGCAAGCACAGGACCGAGTTGACTGGCAGAGCATGGGAGAGGTCTTTGTCCTGCAGTGAACGTAGTCAGGATGATGATGATGATGATGATGATGATGATGATGATTAATCGTCCCCACGTGGGAGCAGCCCGCGGTGTCGCTCTAAGGGGTGGCCCTTCTCAGGATCCTTGAATAAAGTTATTCGTTCCGTATCGGCTCAGCACAGACCTAGAGGAGCAGCTATGGGCCATCCTATGGGTCGAGCATGTCAAAAGGGCTCAAGGGCTCTTGGCGAACGACTAGGCGTGGTATCCGCGCCACCGAGGCCACCGTATTGTTACAATCATGTATATTCTCTCCTATCTGGGAACTAACCTATGAAATGAGCTTAAACTGCTACCACACAGCTGTAAACCACCACTATATGCGAAATGGGCTTACAAGCATTGAAGTGCCTCGGGAGGAACCACATGACGTGTGAGCGGACAATTGACCAACGATCGCACTGAGAGGTGCGGTCTATAGCTAAAACGAATATTCAGAATTTGCGTTTTAGTGTGTGTGTGATCTCCAGATGGTGGTTTCCGCTTTTGTCTGAGTCAAGACACCAAATGCCAGCGCTCAGGAAGTTGTGCCTATTGACTTGAGCACACAAAGGAGTCGAGATGCTCTTTATGCGCAGCACACTGAGCCTGCTGTATGCCGTCGTCGTTTGTCTTGCCTTCTCCATACTCAGCAAACTGAACAAAATCAAAATAATACATAAGTGCGCATCACTTCTGTAAGGCAACTCGTTTTCCACTCCTCGAGAAGTTCGTTAAATATTTCGGCCTGAGACTCTACTTTTGAAAAAAAAAAGACGATAAGACTGTGGTCCAGGCCGCCATCTGGAAGCCCGTATTAAGTTTGACCACCAGTGACTATTTAATGTGAACTTAAATCTGAGCAGATGGTTGGTCTTGCAGATTGCACCTGTCGAACTGCGGCTGTCGTGGTCGGTAATCTAACCCACGACATCGAGCCCAGTGGCACGACAGCTTATTCGTTGAGCCACCACGGCGATTTCGCTTCTGGGAAACGAGCGAGAACGAGGAACACAGAGGAAACAATTCCAGATGCCCTCCGCAAGAAGACTGTGCATAAGCGGACTCCAAGACGCTCACAGAAGCAGCCGTGGGGGCGGCTGTTGCAGGAGGCGCGATCGTTGACTCAGAGGCCCGTTCAGCCGCCAGTGCCTGGTCACCGCCACTTCGGAGGCCTGTTTTATCGCGTTTCCTCCGGCGCGGTCCGCCATACATACAACGTTGTTTCAAGAAGCCCCACTTGCGCGTGAGCCGGCGTGCTCGTCCGGGCCCGGCGTTTGTAAACGCGCACACTGGCCAGTGGCCTGCAACCATGCTCGTACGGCCGACTCCGGCCGGCGCAAATAGCCGCTGCGGCCCCTCTCTCAGCCACTGCCGCCGCTAGCGGAGGCAGCGGGACGGACGGCATGATGGTTCGGCCGCTTAATTCTTCGGCTCGAGTTATTTCCGGACCCGCCGCCGATGGAGCTGCTCACCAGCTTTCTTTTCCAAAGCCAGCTCTCCCCCTACTCCTCTCTCTGCAAGCACAGCGCAACACTGGCACCAGAAGCAGCAGCTGAAGCAGCCGGGCAGAAGTGTTCGGGACGGCAGACGAACAACACCTGCGGAGTCTGGCATCGGAACAAACGTAGCGGCCGACCTACAAACAACGTAGTTTCCGAACGCCGCCGTACCGGCCGGATGCAGCCGGCATGACTGTCCTCATCGGGACAGTGCTGTAGGCGATGGGTGGCAGCGGAGGAAACGGGGATTCGCGGCGTGCCTTCGAAATCGGTGCGGTCGTTCCTCCTTATTGGCCACTTGCGCGCTGGACCGAAAGACGCCGAAGCGCTATCGGGGATCCCATCTGCTGCAATGGATGAGGACGCGGAGCGCTTCTTCTTGCTGCGGCCATTGCTGCATTCCGAGAGGCAAGTGAATGACACGAGCAACGTCGTCGGATGTGCTCTGCTATTATCGTCGTCCCTCTGAAGAAGCGGCGAGGAGGATCACCGATGGCGTATCGAGCCACAACAGCGTCGCGAGGGAAGTGGAAGTTGTGAAACGTGGAGCCTACAGTGACATCAACCCAGACAAGCCGATGAAAAAGGATTGTCTGGCTGCGAACACGCTCGCGCACGCTTTCTTGCTTGTTGGTTACAGGAGCTTGGGTAAGACCAGTGGAAAGAAAAAGCCCATCGGCGCAGCACGATGTCAAAACATTGGAAGTAGGCGCAGCTGGAAGTCAGCCAGAAGAACGAGTTCGGTCGTAGCGGTTCAGAGTGGCCCACCCAAATTCAAAGGATACCGCGTGGGGTACAGTGCCAGCGCCGTTAACGACTTATCCTGTGACGTTGTGTCGTTACAAGTAACCTTGCGACAAGATTTCCATCAATCAATGGGGGTGTGCGTGACATGTTGCTTGTGCTTCGACTACACATTGCATTGCGGTTCGATGTGGAGCTTTCTACTAAGTCAACGCAGATGGAAACGAAATTTGGAAGCTACTGTGAGATCATCGAGACATGTGTTGCTATGGTGATGACGGGTGTGCAACGGTGTGTTTTCAAAGACATCGAATAAGAGAGAACCAGTCGGTCGTCATTGGAACTCGCAGAGTTAGAATTTCAGATATTGGTTTCTTGGAATGATAACGTTGTTCCTTGCGTCGTCGAATATTATCCCGAAGGTGAAACAGTGCAAGATGTTTGCGGTGCCTCTATGCATGTCCGGACATGTCTAGCCGCCACAGAAAGGCCTTGGAAGAAACAAAGGCCTTGTAGAAGCATCCCTGTCTAGGTGCGGCCACACATTGCAAGCGGAATGTCCAGTGAGATGTTTTCTTTGTAAGTGTTTAGTGGCGCTTTAAAAGAACAATGACGTCCTGGCTGTTTCCTCGGTGGAGACAGCGGGCATTGGCTCGTCGTCAACGTCACGTCACGCTAGCACGTCTTGTGTCTTCCAGCTGGGCACAAGGTGAGGACCAATGTACATGTAGAGACTTTACAAGCCTTTCGCATGCCTTACAATGTGAAGCCGATCACGTTTTCTGGAATACATATAACCTTCAGAGAAAGTTCCTATTGACTAGCTGTACTGTGGTGAAGTCACAAGCTTGTGGCTACGGTAACCTTCACATTAAGTGGTGGCATTACAAGAAAGAGCAGGAGGAAGGGAATGAGAGTAAAATTAAGTAGGGATGTTAACCAGAGTTGGACTCGGGAAGTACTGTACACTGTGGAAGGGAAGAAAAGTTAAAGAGCAAGAGAGAAAAATCTCTGCTGCAGCTGACGTAAAACGCAGCAGAAAGAAAACGTTTGAGTGAATGCAGCCCGCCGGCGTTGAAGTGTGTCGTAAGCTGCCCAATTCACATCGGAAATGTTCTTGTTAGGCTTTTCGAATATCGAGTAAACGCCAACGTGGCGTGGCCCCGCCGCGGTGGTTTAGTGGCTAAGGTACTCGGCTGCTGACCCGCAAGTCGCGGGAATCGATTTCCCGGCTGTGGTGGCTACTTTTTGATGGAGGCGGAAATGTTGTAGGCCCGTGTGCTGAGATTTGTGTGCTCGTTAAAAACCCCCAGATTGTTGAAATTTCCGGAGCCCTACACTACGACGTCTCTCATAATCATACCGTGTTTTGAGGACGTTACACCCCACATATCACATATTCCCGTGGCGTGCACTGCGATTAGTTATGTTTATAAAGACGCAGCCTGCCTATTGTTTTATAGCTCAACATGTTGACGATATATATTGCGCTTATATGTCTTTAAGGGGAGTTACCAAGAAGTGCAGCAGCTTCAACCCACTTACAATTTTGGTATCGTTGGGCTTTGAGAATATACTTTTAGCCCTATGAACGCTGTCTCAGCTCAACATATTCACGGCTCCCTCTCACTACACAAGTATTCTCCTTAAATAATGCCTTCTGCGACGACGTCTTGGCACTCCTTGGCCATATGTGAATTTAGCAACAAAGAACAGCCAATTATCTTCCCTGGCAGTGATGTAAAACAGCAAGCACTATTAGAGAACCAAAGGAAACGAAATATAGTCACGTTTGCACGTGAAGAGCGCCTGACAGCGAAGCTTTCAGAATGACGATGACAATGACCATGAAACAATCGTCATCCTCATCAGCACTTCGATTTCGTTATTTGACAAACATCACCCTTTCCGTTATGTATATATTTTATTTGTTTTTATTCACGCTTCCCCCCCCCAGACAGTAACCTGCGTAGCGTTTACTACTACTCCAACTACTACTACTACTACTACTACTACTACTACTACTACTACTAATACTACTACTACTACTACTACTACGACGACGACGACAAAGACGATGACGACGATGACGACGACAACGACGACATGAAGCAGAGTGGGGCAACTTTTCAGTAAATGCAAAATACCAGCCGAGTGAGTTGAGGTTCCGTTGGCGCAAGGAGGTCACGTGCGTCTATAGGAACCGCTACTCGGCATCCTCATTTCGTCGTACGGGCTGTCGGTCCATTGGCCTGACTTCACTACGTGACTGGCTTCTAGGCGTCATTAGTGGTTTTGTATGTCGTACAGGTGTTGTGAGTGCAGTTTGAAGAGAAACGTAATATCTCTGCGGCGAACCGCGCGCACGCGCGAGTGAGTGACTTTTATCGGACGTGCTGTGCACTAATTCTCCCCCATGCAGCTTGCGGCGAGATTGTCATTCGATGGATAGCCCATCTTGTTATGACAGCGTTCTGTCACAGCTGTCGCTTCTCTTTGACACGCCGACTGTGCCGCTTGTGTGACCTGTACGCGTGAGACGAGAGCGAGATGGCGGATCGGTACGATGAGTAGACCGTCTTCTATTGGTCACTTGTTAACTGACCGAGAAGAGAGAGGGCGAGGAGAGGGGGAAATCTTGATTGTGCACCGCTACACTGAAAGTCATCTTCGTTGTTTTTACTATCTAGAAACTAAATTCAGTTAGGTTTACCTTGCGTGAGCTTATATAAGGAGAAACCTCCTTGTGCGAGATACATGAGTGCACCATCTTTTGTTTTGTCAGCTTATCTAAGAACACGAGCAGACAGCATCTTTCCACATCTTTTCAGCCTCTCTCTTCTTGCGCCTGGGTTTTCTGGCGTATAAGTACAGCGAGTGCATGTAGTTATTCGTACAACCTACTAACAGGTATACCTATAACTGCTGTTTACTACTATTTGCTACTACAACTACCTACTGTGTATAGCAAACGGGCAACTACTGCTGAGTTACATTCTATAATTATTTATTTACCCATTACCCTTTCACCTACGAACAGTTCTATGCTAGGAGATGAATTAGACTCCTACCAAAAGTTTGAAGAAAACCCGACGCTTCGAAAACCGACTTGGCTCCTTCCTCATTGGGACTGCGCAGACTACGTAGCAGCGGCGTCTTCAAGCACTCCGGGGGGCGAATAATGACCCCCTCCCCCTCTCTCTCTCGTTTTGCGTGGAGCGCAGTCCATGTGTAAACACGGGGGGAAGGGTTCTGAGAGAGCGGTTGATGTTATGGGCGTGTCCTCTGTATTGGGTCATTATCCGCCCCCCGCGAGTGCTTTGAAGACGCCGCTGCTACGTACTCTCCGCAGTCATCAATGAGGAAGGAACCAAGTCGGTTTCGAAACGTCCGATTTCTTCGAACTTTCGGTTGGAGTCTAAATCATCTCCCAGTTTCATACCTAACCAGACAGACTTCTGTCGAATGTTTACATTCAAGTTCTACGCTAATACACAGATGTTTAGGCCTGCTGTTTGTTAATGCCAGATAGCAATTGCAGGCTATACAGTATACATTGCAAGGCTATTTGTGTAATTCAATCGTAATAACTAGTGCACAGCCCCACTGCTCTGTCTTTCTATCTCCGCACGTATTAATTACCTCTTTGGAATTGACACTGTAGTACACGTACTTTTTTTTATAACTGATGTAAAATGCGCAATCGATAACTTTCTACACCATTTTAGTCAAACATATTTGTTTGCCTCACGTTCAACAAACGGTTGCTCTCGCACGGATCACGTTGTTCCTAAATCGACAACTTCCCGGTTAGCACGTGAAGACGTTGCTATAATGTACTTTGAGACGAAGAAACCGCCCAGAAATCATGACGGCGCTGCGGGTCTCGTTTATGTTTCCTACTCGCTTCAAATGTATGTCATTTCGGCGTAATCTTCTCCTCGCGCCAAGAACAACATTTTATCTCAAAGAGAACAGCTGTGGTTTTTCTTTTTTCTCTTTTCCTTCCGGCTTCCGTACAACAGACAGTGATGAAGTTATATATAAAGGCCTCGCTCTATCTCCCACGCACCGTCCTTGTATATACGACGCGCGCCTAATGCGATATACGCGTCGAAGCATACTCTCATATTCCTATTAAACGTTTCTTTTATTTCCTACGTGCCGGTATTATCAAACAAGAAAAGCTCACAGACGTCACAGCACTGGCTTAGTAGAACCCCACACATGAGCGAGTTTTGAACGGGCACGCATAAGCGCTTCCATTCTACGTATTCAACGCGAAGACCGCCGTTTTTTCTCCACTATTGGGCTTTGAAGAGGAATGTGTATTAAGCAATGAATGGGGGTCGCATGACTGGTTTCAAGATATATACCAATAAGAACCGAAGTCTATTCAGATGTTTCAGTCATATTCTGTGTTGTGCGCACAGAATATGAACTAACCGAAGTTCCTTTTGAATGCACTGTGCGAAGCCACCGGTGTAGAAGTACAGAGTTGGGGTTATTTAAATGCCGCTGGGGCTCACGCAAGACGTGAGCGGTGCCTTCAATGCTTCGGGCAGTCTGTAGCTTTCACAGTATGCTAATGATAATTTTGACAACGCCACAACGCTGTAAGAACACGAAAATGACATTAAGATCACCTATTAGTGGTGCTATCAGTGGATAACCGCTGGTCATTAAGGGTAACTAACTGGATTCCTAGAACAGGCAAGCGAGTTAGGGGAAGACAGAAGGTTAGGTGGGCAGATGAGATTAAGAAGTTGGCGGGTATAAATTGGCAGCAGCAAGCACAGGAACGAGTTGACTGGCGGAACATGGGAGAGGCCCTTGTCCTGCAGTGGACGTAGCCAGGATGATGATGATGATAATGATGACGATGATGATGATGATAATTAGTGGTGCTAATTATGAGTGAAGACTCTTCAATGTTGCTATATGTTCTTTCTATTCAGAAGCGTAGTTTTTGGGGCAGATTTTTTCCAAAAGAATATAGCCTAACTCACTCCGCTTTCAGCGTATTGCTGTTTTTTCTTTCTTTTCTTTTTTTGCAGAGGCAAGTAAACGGCGTAGAATTTCATCCAGTAAATTGTGCAGGTAGGACTGTTTAGCTGCAGAACTCGCCCCTACCTTGAAAGGGCGCGCCGACGGTGAATGGGGACACAGTTGTCTGAAATGAACGTCGGCAGCAGACCGTGCGCGGAGTCACTTTTAGCAACATCGTCAGATCAGGGAATGTGATACACTAACTTGATAGCACATTTATCGCCGCGCCATGCTTAGTGACCTCATGTTGATGTATGTTCGCGGATCGCGTGCCTATAAAATCGAAGTTTATTAGCTATACTCCAACTCCACGAAGTAGACATGGGGCCCCGCCACGGTGGTCTAGTGGCTAAGGTACTCGGCTGCTGACCCGCAAGTCGCGGGATCGATTCCCGGCTGTGGTGGCTACTTTTTGATGGAGGCGGAATGTTGTAGGCCCGTGTGCTGAGATTTGTGTGCTCGTTAAAAACCCCCAGATTGTTGAAATTTCCGGAGCCCTACACTACGACGTCTCTCATAATCATACCGTGTTTTGAGGACGTTACACCCCACATATCACATTATTCCCGTGGCGTGCACTGCGATTAGTTATGTTTATAAAGACGCAGCCTGCCTATTGTTTTATAGCTCAACATGTCGACGATATATATTGCGCTTATATGTCTTTAAGGGAGTTACCAAGAAGTGCAGCAGCTTCAACCCACTTACAATTTTGGTATCGTTGGGCTTTGAGAATATACTTTTAGCCCTATGAACGCTGTCTCGGCTCAACATATTCACGGCTCCCTCTCACTACACAAGTATTCTCCTTAAATAATGCCTTCTGCGACGACGTCTTGGCACTCCTTGGCCATATGTGAATTTAGCAACAAAGAACAGCCAATTATCTTCCCTGGCAGTGATGTAAAACAGCAAGCTATTAGAGAACCAAAGGAAACGAAATATAGTCACGTTTGCACGTGAAGAGCGCCTGACAGCGAAGCTTTCAGAATGACGATGACGATGACCATGAAACAATCGTCATCCTCATCAGCACTTCGATTTCGTTATTTGACAAACATCACCCTTTCCGTTATGTATATATTTTATTTGTTTTTATTCACGCTCCCCCCCCCTCCAGACAGTAACCTGCGTAGCGTTTACTACTACTCCAACTACTACTACTACTACTACTACTACTACTAATACTACTACTACTACTACGACGACGACGACGAAGACGATGACGACGATGACGACGACAACGACGACATGAAGCAGAGTGGGGCAACTTTTCAGCAAATGCAAAATACCAGCCGAGTGAGTTGAGGTTCCGTTGGCGCAAGGAGGTCACGTGCGTCTATAGGAACCGCTACTCGGCATCCTCATTTCGTCGTACGGGCTGTCGGTCCATTGGCCTGACTTCACTACGTGACTGGCTTCTAGGCGTCATTAGTGGTTTTGTATGTCGTACAGGTGTTGTGAGTGCAGTTTGAAGAGAAACGTAATATCTCTGCGGCGAACCGCGCGCACGCGCGAGTGAGTGACTTTTTATCGGACGTGCTGTGCACTAATTCTCCCCCATGCAGCTTGCGGCGAGATTGTCATTCGATGGATAGCCCATCTTGTTATGACAGCGTTCTGTCACAGCTGTCGCTTCTCTTTGACACGCCGACTGTGCCGCTTGTGTGACCTGTACGCGTGAGACGAGAGCGAGATGGCGGATCGGTTACGATGAGTAGACCGTCTTCTATTGGTCACTTGTTAACTGACCGAGAAGAGAGAGGGCGAGGGAGATGGGGAAATCTTGATTGTGCACCGCTACACTGAAAGTCATCTTCGTTGTTTTTACTATCTAGAAACTAAATTCAGTTAGGTTACCTTGCGTGAGCTTATATAAGGAGAAACCTCCTTGTGCGAGATACATGAGTGCACCATCTTTTGTTTTGTCAGCTTATCTAAGAACACGAGCAGACAGCATCTTTCCACATCTTTTCAGCCTCTCTCTTCTTGCGCCTGGGTTTTCTGGCGTATAAGTACAGCGAGTGCATGTAGTTATTCGTACACCTACTAACAGGTATACCTATAACTACTTGTTTACTACTATTTGCTACTACAACTACCTACTGTGTATAGCAAACGGGCAACTACTGTTGAGTTACATTCTATAATTTATTTATTTATTCATTACCTTTCACCTACGAACAGTTCTATGCTAGGAGATGATTTAGACTGCAACCAAAAGTTTGAAGAAACCCGACGTTTCGAAACCGACTTGCTTCCTTACTTATTGGTGACTGCAGAGACTACGTAGCAGCGGCGTCTTCAAAGCACTCGGGGGGCGAATAATGACCCCCTCCCCCTTCTCTCTCTCGTTTTGCCGTGGAGTGCAGTCCATGTGTATACACGGGGGGGAAGGGTTCTGAGAGAGTGGTTGATGTTATGGGCTATCCTCTGTATGTGGTCATTATCCGCCCCGCGTGTGCTTTGAAGGCGCCGCTGCTACGTAGTCTCCGCAGTCACCAATGAGAAAGGAACCAAGTCGGTTTCAAAACGTCGGGTTTCTTCAAAGTTTTGGTTGGAGTCTAAATCATCTCCCAGTTTCATACCTAACCAGAGAGACTTCTGTCGAATGTTTACATTCAAGTTCTATGCACAAACGTTGAGGCCTGCATTGTTGTTTTAAATGCCAGAAAGCAATTGCAGGCTATACAGTATTCATTGCAAGGCTATTTGCGTAATTCAATCGTAATAACTAGTGCACAGCCCAACTGCTATGTCTTTCTATCTCCGCACGTATTAATTACCTGTTTGGAATTGACACTGTAGTACACGTTTTTTTTATAACTGATGTAAAATGCTTAATCGATAACTTTCTACACCATTTTAGTCAAACATATTTGTTTGCCCCACGTTCAGCAAACGGTTGCTCTCGCATGGATCACGGTTGTTCCTAAATCGACAACTTCCCGGTTAGCGTGTGAAGACGTTGCTATAATATACTTTGAGACGAAGAAACCGCCCATAAATATGCGACGGCTCTGCGAGTCTCGTTTATGTTTCCTACTCGCTTGAAATGTGTGTCATTTTGCGTAATGTTCTCCTCGCGCCAAGAACAACATTTCAATCTTAAAGAGAGCAGCTGCGGTTTTTCTTTTTTCTCTTTTCCTTCCGGCTTCCGTACAAGAGACAGTGATGAGTTTATTATATAAAGGCCTCGCTCTATCTCCCACGCACCGTCCTTTGTATATACGACGCGCGCCTAATGCGATATTCGCGTCGAAGCATACTCTCATATTCCTATTAAACGTTTCTTTTATTTCCTACGTGCCGGTATTATCAAACAAGAAAAGCTCACAGACGTCACAGCACTGGCTTAGTAGAACCCCACACATGAGCGAGTTTTGAACGGGCACGCATAAGCGCTTCCATTCTACGTATTCAACGCGAGGACCACCACTTTTTCTCCACTATGGGCTTTGAAGAGGAATGTGTATTAAGCAATGAATGGGGGTCGGGTGACTGGTTGCAATATATATACCAATAAGAACCGAAAGTCTATTCAGATGTTTCAGTCATATTCTGGTGTGCGCACAGAATATGAACTAACCGAAGTTCCTTTTGAATGCACTGTGCGAAGCCACCGGTGTAGAAGTACAGAGTTGGGGTTATTTAAATGCCGCTGGGGCTCACGCAAGACGTGAGCGGTGCCTTCAATGCTTCGGGCAGTCTGTAGCTTTCACAGTATGCTAATGATAATTTTGACAACGCCACAACGCTGTAAGAACACGAAAATGACATTAAGATCACCTATTAGTGGTGCTATCAGTGGATAACCGCTGGTCATTAAGGGTAACTAACTGGATTCCTAGAACAGGCAAGCGAGTTAGGGGAAGACAGAAGGTTAGGTGGGCAGATGAGATTAAGAAGTTGGCGGGTATAAATTGGCAGCAGCAAGCACAGGAACGAGTTGACTGGCGGAACATGGGAGAGGCCCTTGTCCTGCAGTGGACGTAGCCAGGATGATGATGATGATAATGATGACGATGATGATGATGATAATTAGTGGTGCTAATTATGAGTGAAGACTCTTCAATGTTGCTATATGTTCTTTCTATTCAGAAGCGTAGTTTTTGGGGCAGATTTTTTCCAAAAGAATATAGCCTAACTCACTCCGCTTTCAGCGTATTGCTGTTTTTTTCTTTCTTTTCTTTTTTTTTGCAGAGGCAAGTAAACGGCGTAGAATTTCATCCAGTAAATTGTGCAGGTAGGACTGTTTAGCTGCAGAACTCGCCCCTACCTTGAAAGGGCGCGCCGACGGTGAATGGGGACACAGTTGTCTGAAATGAACGTCGGCAGCAGACCGTGCGCGGAGTCACTTTTAGCAACATCGTCAGATCAGGGAATGTGATACACTAACTTGATAGCACATTTATCGCCGCGCCATGCTTAGTGACCTCATGTTGATGTATGTTCGCGGATCGCGTGCCTATAAAATCGAAGTTTATTAGCTATACTCCAACTCCACGAAGTAGACATGGGGCCCCGCCACGGTGGTCTAGTGGCTAAGGTACTCGGCTGCTGACCCGCAAGTCGCGGGATCGATTCCCGGCTGTGGTGGCTACTTTTTGATGGAGGCGGAAATGTTGTAGGCCCGTGTGCTGAGATTTGTGTGCTCGTTAAAAACCCCCAGATTGTTGAAATTTCCGGAGCCCTACACTACGACGTCTCTCATAATCATACCGTGTTTTGAGGACGTTACACCCCACATATCACATTATTCCCGTGGCGTGCACTGCGATTAGTTATGTTTATAAAGACGCAGCCTGCCTATTGTTTTATAGCTCAACATGTCGACGATATATATTGCGCTTATATGTCTTTAAGGGAGTTACCAAGAAGTGCAGCAGCTTCAACCCACTTACAATTTTGGTATCGTTGGGCTTTGAGAATATACTTTTAGCCCTATGAACGCTGTCTCGGCTCAACATATTCACGGCTCCCTCTCACTACACAAGTATTCTCCTTAAATAATGCCTTCTGCGACGACGTCTTGGCACTCCTTGGCCATATGTGAATTTAGCAACAAAGAACAGCCAATTATCTTCCCTGGCAGTGATGTAAAACAGCAAGCTATTAGAGAACCAAAGGAAACGAAATATAGTCACGTTTGCACGTGAAGAGCGCCTGACAGCGAAGCTTTCAGAATGACGATGACGATGACCATGAAACAATCGTCATCCTCATCAGCACTTCGATTTCGTTATTTGACAAACATCACCCTTTCCGTTATGTATATATTTTATTTGTTTTTATTCACGCTCCCCCCCCCCCTCCAGACAGTAACCTGCGTAGCGTTTACTACTACTCCAACTACTACTACTACTACTACTACTACTAATACTACTACTACTACTACGACGACGACGACGAAGACGATGACGACGATGACGACGACAACGACGACATGAAGCAGAGTGGGGCAACTTTTCAGCAAATGCAAAATACCAGCCGAGTGAGTTGAGGTTCCGTTGGCGCAAGGAGGTCACGTGCGTCTATAGGAACCGCTACTCGGCGTCCTCATTTCGTCGTACGGGCTGTCGGTCCATTGGCCTGACTTCACTACGTGACTGGCTTCTAGGCGTCATTAGTGGTTTTGTATGTCGTACAGGTGTTGTGAGTGCAGTTTGAAGAGAAACGTAATATCTCTGCGGCGAACCGCGCGCACGCGCGAGTGAGTGACTTTTTATCGGACGTGCTGTGCACTAATTCTCCCCCATGCAGCTTGCGGCGAGATTGTCATTCGATGGATAGCCCATCTTGTTATGACAGCGTTCTGTCACAGCTGTCGCTTCTCTTTGACACGCCGACTGTGCCGCTTGTGTGACCTGTACGCGTGAGACGAGAGCGAGATGGCGGATCGGTTACGATGAGTAGACCGTCTTCTATTGGTCACTTGTTAACTGACCGAGAAGAGAGAGGGCGAGGGAGATGGGGAAATCTTGATTGTGCACCGCTACACTGAAAGTCATCTTCGTTGTTTTTACTATCTAGAAACTAAATTCAGTTAGGTTACCTTGCGTGAGCTTATATAAGGAGAAACCTCCTTGTGCGAGATACATGAGTGCACCATCTTTTGTTTTGTCAGCTTATCTAAGAACACGAGCAGACAGCATCTTTCCACATCTTTTCAGCCTCTCTCTTCTTGCGCCTGGGTTTTCTGGCGTATAAGTACAGCGAGTGCATGTAGTTATTCGTACACCTACTAACAGGTATACCTATAACTACTTGTTTACTACTATTTGCTACTACAACTACCTACTGTGTATAGCAAACGGGCAACTACTGTTGAGTTACATTCTATAATTTATTTATTTATTCATTACCTTTCACCTACGAACGGTTCTATGCTAGGAGATGATTTAGACTGCAACCAAAAGTTTGAAGAAACCCGACGTTTCGAAACCGACTTGCTTCCTTACTTATTGGTGACTGCAGAGACTACGTAGCAGCGGCGTCTTCAAAGCACTCGGGGGGCGAATAATGACCCCCTCCCCCTTCTCTCTCTCGTTTTGCCGTGGAGTGCAGTCCATGTGTATACACGGGGGGGAAGGGTTCTGAGAGAGTGGTTGATGTTATGGGCTATCCTCTGTATGTGGTCATTATCCGCCCCGCGTGTGCTTTGAAGGCGCCGCTGCTACGTAGTCTCCGCAGTCACCAATGAGAAAGGCACCAAGTCAGTTTTGAAACGTCGGGTTTTTGCGAACTTTTGGTTGAAGTCTAAATCTTCTCCCAGTTTCATACCTAACCAGACAGACTTCTGTCGAATGTTTACATTCAAGTTCTATGCTAATATACAGACTTGAGGCCTGCATTGTTTTTCTTTAAATGCCAGAAAGCAATTGCAGGCTATACAGTATTCATTGCAAGGCTATTTGCGTAATTCAATCGTAATAACTAGTACACAGCCCCACTGCTCTGTCTTTCTATCTCCGCACGTATTAATTACCTGTTTGGAATTGACACTGTATATATACAGTACATGCTTTTTTTATAACTGATGTAAAATGCGTATTCGATACTTTTCTAAACCATTTTAGTTCAACATATTTGTTTGCTCCACGTTCAGCAAACGGTTGCTCTCGCATGGATCACGGTTGTTCCTAAATCGACAACTTCCCGGTTAGCGTGTGAAGACGTTGCTATAATATACTTTGAGACGAAGAAACCGCCCATAAATATGCGACGGCTCTGCGAGTCTCGTTTATGTTTCCTACTCGCTTGAAATGTGTGTCATTTTGCGTAATGTTCTCCTCGCGCCAAGAGCAACATTTATATCTCAAAGAAAGCAGCTGCGGTTTTTCTTTTTTCTCTTTTCCTTCCGGCTTCCGTACAAGAGACAGTGATGAGTTTATTATATAAAGGCCTCGCTCTATCTCCCACGCACCGTCCTTTGTATATACGACGCGCGCCTAATGCGATATTCGCGTCGAAGCATACTCTCATATTCCTATTAAACGTTTCTTTTATTTCCTACGTGCCGGCATCATCAAACAAGAAAAGCTCACAGACGACACAGCACTGGCTTAGTAGAACCCCACACATGAGCGAGTTTTGAACGGGCACGCATAAGCGCTTCCATTCTACGTATTCAACGCGAGGACCACCACTTTTTCTCCACTATGGGCTTTGAAGAGGAATGTGTATTAAGCAATGAATGGGGGTCGGGTGACTGGTTGCAATATATATACCAATAAGAACCGAAAGTCTATTCAGATGTTTCAGTCATATTCTGGTGTGCGCACAGAATATGAACTAACCGAAGTTCCTTTTGAATGCACTGTGCGAAGCCACCGGTGTAGAAGTACAGAGTTGGGGTTATTTAAATGCCGCTGGGGCTCACGCAAGACGTGAGCGGTGCCTTCAATGCTTCGGGCAGTCTGTAGCTTTCACAGTATGCTAATGATAATTTTGACAACGCCACAACGCTGTAAGAACACGAAAATGACATTAAGATCACCTATTAGTGGTGCTATCAGTGGATAACCGCTGGTCATTAAGGGTAACTAACTGGATTCCTAGAACAGGCAAGCGAGTTAGGGGAAGACAGAAGGTTAGGTGGGCAGATGAGATTAAGAAGTTGGCGGGTATAAATTGGCAGCAGCAAGCACAGGAACGAGTTGACTGGCGGAACATGGGAGAGGCCCTTGTCCTGCAGTGGACGTAGCCAGGATGATGATGATGATAATGATGACGATGATGATGATGATAATTAGTGGTGCTAATTATGAGTGAAGACTCTTCAATGTTGCTATATGTTCTTTCTATTCAGAAGCGTAGTTTTTGGGGCAGATTTTTTCCAAAAGAATATAGCCTAACTCACTCCGCTTTCAGCGTATTGCTGTTTTTTTCTTTCTTTTCTTTTTTTTTGCAGAGGCAAGTAAACGGCGTAGAATTTCATCCAGTAAATTGTGCAGGTAGGACTGTTTAGCTGCAGAACTCGCCCCTACCTTGAAAGGGCGCGCCGACGGTGAATGGGGACACAGTTGTCTGAAATGAACGTCGGCAGCAGACCGTGCGCGGAGTCACTTTTAGCAACATCGTCAGATCAGGGAATGTGATACACTAACTTGATAGCACATTTATCGCCGCGCCATGCTTAGTGACCTCATGTTGATGTATGTTCGCGGATCGCGTGCCTATAAAATCGAAGTTTATTAGCTATACTCCAACTCCACGAAGTAGACATGGGGCCCCGCCACGGTGGTCTAGTGGCTAAGGTACTCGGCTGCTGACCCGCAGGTCGCGGGTTTAATTCCCGGCTGCGGTGGCTGCATTTCCAATGGAGGCGGAAATGTTGTAGGCCCGTGTGCTCAGATTTGGGTGCACGTTAAAGAACCCCAGAAGGTTGAAATTTCCGGAGCCCTCCACTACGGCGTCTCTTATAATCATATGGTGGTTTTGGGACGTTAAACCCCACATATCAATCAATGAATCGAAGTAGACATGGGCCTCCTTCGCTGGGAAAAGAAGAATGATAGCGGATAAGGGTAGATGCAGAATGCTGCTGTCGTGGCAGATAAGTTCACGAGAGAACGAGCCGATTGCATTACGAAAAACGACGGTATTGAAAAAATTGAAAAAACAGAGACTGACAGTAGCATAAGGCAGCGCGTAATTAATTCATTATTCATAAAACTCACCGTCGCATAGCAGCTCACTAGCCATGAGAGGCGGACTCTGAATCTTGTTTTTGACCGCGTAATATGGTTACAATAGTGACGGACGATTATTGGAAGCTAGTGGTGCGTGTATACACAGACATACACACAATGGTCCAAGTAGCATGCTAGCAATTAAGATGAAGGGACTTGCCAAAGATTTGCCTCTTTAGCACGAAAGTACCTTCTGATCTCCTGCTTTGGTTTACGAGTTCGCCGTGTAGCAATTATTCGCCTACTATACATAGCCGCAATACTACTGTTATTTGCTTGACTGGCTAGCTGGTAGGTTGACTGATTGGTCGACTAGTTGCTGATATGGCTAAAAAAGGCAAGTTGGTTGAACAACCAACTAGTCCAATATAAAACCTTACTTGCTGACTTCATCTTTACAGCTAGTACCTGTACCGGTACGCAGTAACTGCCTCATGGCAAATAAACGTATTATCTGGGCAGATGAAACTGCTTACGATTTCATGTTTCGCCTTGACTATTTAGAGTAGGTTGTTCGCCATACCTTTAAGGTAAGCCTCTTCACGTTTCATTATAATTGTAATGGTTTAGCAATGCTAATGCAGTTAAAGTACGGATAACAGAACAAGAGAAGCGCGTACGCAGACTCGCAACTAAAATTTTATTTATTGAAACTTGACATACACATACAGTGAGCATTGAAAAACAGCAGCAGCTCAATGGCCAAAGATTGCGGGAAGGAAGTCATTACGGAACCAACGTCAACAACGAGCCCGACGTGGTGCTCCTCTCTTTATAACATCCCTCTCTCTTTCTCTCTTAGTTTCTCTCTCATCGAACCACCATTTGACACTTAGTTTGTCTGTTCTAACGTAGCGTGCGTGCCTAGTAACAGGTAATGGACTGAAATTGCCTTGCAGCGCGCTATAGAGTGCCCTTATAAGCTGAACCTCGTACACACAGCGTTCCATTCTCCACAGAGGGGCGGCTAAGTGGACGCGAAAGGGCCTAGCGACCGCCACTAAGCCTGTTTCCATTTCCGCAAACACGCAGGCCCACACACACGACTCGCGCTCTTTCGCTCCCCACGTATTGAACGATGACTTGGCTGTGTGCAGTCTGGCGTTGCGCCGCCGATGTGGTCTGGCATGGTGGCGCCATACTAGTGCGGGGGCTCTGTTCTAGCGCTCAGCCCCGCATCCGCTGCTCGAATATGAAAAGATTAAGAAGAAAGGCTTAACGAGTTGAGTAAAAAAAAACATTGCGGGAGAACCTGGGACCTCCCAGGCTTCTTGGGCCCCCGCGATACCCACCCACACTTAAATGTTCATGTCTAGGAAGTCTATGACGCTGGCGGCTAATCTGGCGACGATTCTTCTCTCTTGCCAAGACCGTGGAGAGTATGGCAAGGTCTCCCATTCTTCCGAGGTTTTGAGTAGGAACACATTAGACCAATAAAGCGTTATTTTAAAGCCATATATATGCTTTTTATCGAGGCGGAAGCGTTGTATGCTGGTGTCCGCGTGAACGCTACGAAAAACCACGCGACCGGGTGGCTGTGGGAGCACGTGAACTGCGCACTCACTCTGTTTCTGTGAAAGCGTTAAGCCGAGCAAATAAAGGAGAAGCGTCATGGGCTCTTCAAGAAAAACGGCTGAACCTAGGAAGGAAGCAACAAAAGGGAGAAAGGCAGGGAGGTTAACCAGAAAGACATCCGGTTGGCTACCCTACACTGGGGGATTAGGGAAGGGGACAAGACAGATGAAAAAGAGGGAAGAGAAGGAAAATGAACAGGGGAGGGACAGACAGTAAATTTACTGCAACGTGTAGAACGTCAATGCAAGTCAGAGGCGTTCACACAAACGCGTCTTCCTCAAAAAAAAGAAAAAAAAAACACAAGGGGGCTTTCATGCCTTGTAGGCTGTCGAGGGATGTGGACGGTGCTGTAATAGCACCTGCGCAGAAAGAGGCCGATCATCCAGTCGTCGCAATGCGTTGGCAAGAACTTGTCTCTCTAAGGCAAATCGAGGACAGTGGCACAGCAGGTATTCGATGCCGCAAGAATCGCAGGTATCGCAGCAGGTATTCGGTGCCGCAAACATCGCATGCCGCACTGTCAGTCATTCTGATTAACGTGGTATAAGCTTTCGTGAAAGCAACTCCAAGCGAAAGGAGCTAGAGAAGCGAAGCGTCACGTCGGTGTAGGCCGGTTGGAGGCCGGAGTTGTAGTGAACGGTCAAGTTCATGTAGTTTGGTGTGTCGTATGCTTGGTGTGTGTCCACTCAGTCAGTGTGTGACTGTGGGCCAGCCGTCGAATCTGCCTCACAGCGTCCGCTCTTGAAAGCGGAATGGGAACGCTGTTTCTTCTTGATGTGACGTGCGAGCAGCACGATCTGCAGAACCATTTCCGCTGATACCAGAATGCCCAGGAAACCACTGAAAGACGATGTCGTCGCCTTTTTGTATTAATAGGTGGTGAAGTTTAATAGTTTGATAGGTGAACTGGTCGGGGTATCCGCGTCGGAGAACTGACCACAGACACTGTAACGCCGGTTTTGAGTCAGAAAACACGGCCCATTTACTTGGTTTTTCTTCAAAATTTATAAGTTTCAGTGCACTACGCAGAGCTTCGAGTTCTGCCGCCGTGGACGTCGTCGCATGTGAAGTCTTAAAAATGAATTAAACTATGAACTTTCTTCGCGTGTGGATTCCTTAACTCAATCCTACGAGCCTTTTTTTCCCCTCATGCCTTCCTTTCCTCTATGTGCAGAAACATAAAATAATAATAATAATAATAATAATAATAATAATAATAATAATAATAATAATAATAATAATAATAATAATAATAATAATAATAATAATAATAATAATAATAATAATAATAATAATAATAATACGAGTCGAGGACGCCGTCAGAATCTAAGGGGTCCTGGCTGTCGTTTAGGGTGGAATTCGCAACAGCGAAAGCGCCTGATTATTACAATAAGGTATCATCCTTTTCCTACACTTCTTTAACTGGCTCCAAGACTCGCAATCTTCGTTGATTGATTGATATGTGGGGTTTAACGTCCCAAAATCACCATATTATTATGAGAGACGCCGTAGTGGAGGGCTCCGGAAATTTCGACCACCTGGGGTTGGTTCTTTAACGCGCACCCGAATCTGAGCACCGGGCCTACAACATTTCCACCTCCATTGTAAATGCAGACGCCGCAGCCTGGTCGCAATCTTCGTTCTGAGATGCTATCGTAACATGCATATCAATCGGTAATATAAGCAAGACTTTGAAACGATGCCAACAAATACGCTTTCATGGACTTCTGATAGCCTTCGTCTTTCAGTTAACTTTAGCGTTATTCAAAAGATTCCATTACGTTTTTAGTGCAGTGAATGCTATAGAACTGTGAAATGAAGTAAAAGGAAAACTACTGCAGTTTGGTGGCCCCGTGTCAATTCTTCACCATGGGTGCCTGAATATGACGTTATGTTCCTATAACCTCTTTATTATAGTTTATATGAGGAGTGATGCATCAGGAGGCGCTCATAAAATTTGGCAGCTTCTTTCACGAATATTTTTTAACACGATCTACTCTATTTCTGGTAATTACGTTCGTGCGTGTGTACGCACTTCTATTCACACAATTGACAAGAAAATCATTTTAAGTGCTCTGAACGCTCGGCGAAAAACAACAATACTGGGCTGAGTGCATGTTGCAGCCATTTTTATTGTTCAGTCATGGATGTGTGCTCTGTCCTATAGCGTAGTTTCCTTCGAGTGTGCTGCGTTCTCAAAGTTTTTGCTCGTCTACCTTGTCAACCTCGTCAACCGAACAGTCCATGCTGCCAAGTTGTCTTTTTGCAATTGTTTTTTTTTTTCGTCATCCATCGCCGTTTTTTCATGTTGTTGCGGTGGTACCCATAATCATCGTGCTGTCGAAGGATGATATAGGCAAATTACGCCTGGTTCCTCTCACTTGCTGTCGCTCTTGTTCGTGTTTCCGCCGTGCTCTTACATTCACTCACCATGAATCGGCATTAGAATGAGAGCTGCCAGGAATTTTTCTGTTCTTGGATGCAGTATCCGAGACTACGTTTGAGACTAAGAAAACTGCACCGTCGGCATATGACGCGAATGGTTAGATGTTTTATAAAAAAAACCGGATTAGCCTATTAACAACTTTTGTCTCTTGTTTTTTTGTTTTGTTTTATTGAATGTTTCCGCTGTACGCATCCCCCACTCCTGCGACACTCAACGAGCATTGCACTGTTCAGTTTTTGCATTACGCGGAAATAATGACCCGGAACGTGATTTGCGAGGATGCGGTTTATCAGTAGCTCACAACGACACACGTTAGAAAAGGGAAAGGGGGGGGGGTATTGGCTGATAGCTCCAAAGAGTGATGAAGAACCAGAATGAATGAACCAGTAAGGCAGCGTTCATCTGCATGCTGAAAATCATAGTGACAACGACTACGACGGTTGTGACGAAATGCTGAATAGATTAAGCCATTGTATAGCTTGAGTGAGGAACATAGAAAGAGCGAGCTCAATCTTTAAGTATCCGCTAAGTCGACTGTTCATTTCATCACGCCCGCTGATTGGATAAGATTTGGGAGCTATGAGACCAGTACCAGTCATCACCTCAGGCCCTCGGGCTTTATCCAAACGGACTGTCCACTTAGTGACCAGTTAGAGAGTAACACCCTTTCCACATTACTTGGCTTCACGCCCCCGTCTTGCTAACCAGTTTCTTGTGAATGCCATTAATTGCAGCGCACAGCACTTTTTATTTTTTTATCTTCCGTACACTGGTAGCTCACGTATTTACGTATGCCACGAATAATATTTTTTTTCCCTGCTACATGGTATGGAGCTGCTTATAGGAAGTAGGGAATTTCGGCTGTAAAAAAATCAACGAAGGCCCATATTCTTTGAAAGCTCCTGCGCTCGACTGCTTCGCAGGATACTTTTTCCGTCAATCTTGAGGCGTGACGAATAACTAGTGGAGGCGTCCACAAAATGACAAAGTGCTTACGAAGACAGTTGTTTGTTATATCGTCCTCGGATGCCCTGTTCCTTTTTTCCCCCTTTCGACTTTGTCGATAATAATTCAGCATTGCAAGATAAATAGACACTAAGACAACAAATGTCAACTGTTGTGACTGGCGTCATCTCTATACGACTCACCGCAGCCTTCTGCTAGTTCCTCCCCTCCCCTTACCCTCATCCTCCGTTATTACCTCCTCCTTTTGCTCTCACTTGACGAAGAACATGGGAGGAGAGCACGTTTACGCTTGTATCAACTCTCCAGATTTAAGAAAGAGCGCAGAGCTTGCTGTAGCGAAGCGATCACCGTCTCAACAAAGGACTAAACAAGTGGCGCGAATCAAATGGCGCACACCAGTGAAGAAGCACGGGAACCTACGGTTGCGATATATCTGCTTTGCAACGTTCTTTGCGCAACGATTGTATGGCTTTGTCTATAGTTATCTTTTGTCGGACGCGTCGCGCCTGTTTACGGTGCGTCTATCATGCAGTTGTTTACCGCCAAGGCCATCGATCTCTCTCTCTCTCTTTCTGAGTTAGCGTCTATGGCCTAGCTGGAATTCTATGGCTTAGCTTGAAAACTGGAATTCATAAACCTCGCCTCAAAACAATAATGTACGGCTGTTTGCTACGCGATACTTTCGGTGCTTGAGTGAAATTCAGAACGTCTGTGTGATTTCGCTGCGTGCTCTTTTCTTGCCCATAAAAGAGCAACCAAGGCGATAAAAAAAACTAAAAAATGCGCGGAACTCTCGTCGTCTGCCCACTTGAACACCCGGGTGACCTTATAAAGATGGAGAAGGGGAGAGTATTTAAGTGTCACCGCCCTGTATGCAAATCTTTACGGCGATCTATGAGCTACCGTTAATTTTAGGGATATTAGTACTGACATCGGCCGTCTCATGCGGGACTTACTCGTGAGTTATTATTTTTTGCACACGTATCACTTAAATTCGTTCGCTTCCTAGCACTTGAGACGGGCTTCTGAATGTTTGTATTGCCGGCTTTCGGTTAGATGGCGAAAGGACTCAACCCGCGTTGCGAATTCGCTGCCGATACGTCGAGTCGGTTATCTGGCCGCCCATTTTTACAGCTTACTCTGACGAGAACATGTGTAGCACTGCATGCATGCATTGAGAATTCGCTCTAAGACTGAGCGTTTTATAGTGGATTGTCTCTGCCAGTTGAGATCGTTTGTATATCAATGTAAACGCATGAACGAAAGCGATTTTTTTTGCTGGGGGGGGGGGGGGCTCACTTGTATATTAGACAAAACCAATTGAATCAATGAATATGATTAGTCTAGAAAAATATGTAGGGCGTTAATTATCGTCTTCAAGAGCAGTGTACCAATTGTGATGTAAATTGATATGAACTGAAGTGGACGACAAAACCCCTTTCGTCGGGGGAATATTCTTCAATTCATTTCAGCACGTCATAATTGGTATGCTACAGGTAATGACAACAATAAACGCCCTTATTGATTTTCCTGGTTTAATACAAATGTGTATGTTACCATTCGACCATTTCCTGGAGAACGGGGTTTGTGTATGAGTCATTTCTGATTTGGCTTACAGCTACGAAGAAGGTTGTATGAAACTGTTGCGCTTTTTCTACCTACCTTATAAAAACAACTGCCAATCCAGTCGGAAAGACATCGCTCTCCGCAGTGATAATCATGTTCTCCAATCAAGAGTGCACATCGCGACACCTAGATTTTGCCCGCTTACATGCAGAAAAGGGTTATGAAACCCCGTACTGACTGCTTCTCCCAATTGGACATAAACATCTTCTGTTCCCCTGGCGTAGCGACTTATGCAACTCAAGGATTGTGGAAGGGGACACCACGAAATCGCGTTGCCACGTTCCCACCCTTAGTTTCTACTTGCACAGGTTTGCTTTCGTGGCCTCTATTCTCCTCGCTTCTGGAATGATTAGGTAACGATTCCCCACTTCCTTATCACCTGTCACCGTTTCACCGCAACTAAAAAATAATACTGGTGCCACTTTTTTGAAGGATCTTCCCAAGCTTAAAAGAACTGGTTATTGTTTCGTTTGGAACCTTTACTCCCGGGTACAGCCTCAAGGATATCTGCTTCACCATTGAGGACTCTCTCACTAAGTCTAAGAGTGTGCCCTGCTGAATTTTGTCTGCTTCAAGTATTTCAATATTGATCATCTTCAATTTAAATTTATATATTACTTAACTACTGGAGCAGCGCAGTAATGTTATCCTGTAAGAACCTATTGAATGATCCTCCCACTCCGTCAGTCCCCTAACTTTTGGTATGAGTCAACATTACTGAGAAAAAAAAAAGATTCCCTTCAGTCCACCATTGTGAATGGTAGCCATGAACGTAGTGTGTCACCATCATCATCGTCATCGTTGAGCATTGAAATGCCCTCTGTGTGACCTGATTGAGCACTTTCTCTTTCTTTTATTTTTTCTTCGAATCCGCGGCCTTTGAGTGCGATCGCGCACATACGCGTGGACAAGCAGTGGTCCCAGGTAACGACCAAGCGCGCCGTGTTCGAATCAGCCAATCGCTGTAACAAGTGTTTTTTGAGCTTGTAGTGTCATTTGCTGAGAGAAAAGAAAAAAAAAATAGCCATTTTTGAGAATTTATTGTCTGAGTCCTCACATTCATATGTAATCACAAGCTACACGTACCACCAAGTAGGCTCAGTTTTCCAGTCTCTCAGTAACGAATTGTAGCCTCTGTTCTTTCCGCATCTCGATAAAAAGAAAAAAAAGAAAGAAAGGGAAACTTGTTCTTTTGCAACAGATCCTCTGAAATACAGTTTATTTCTCTTTTTTATTGAAAAGAAGGCCACTGGCCTGCATTGACATCCATTCCTGTCTGGCAGAAGATTTGCATTTAGAGTCATCGGGGAGACATCGCCTATATATAAATGCTCGCATGACGGGCCTCCGTTGGCGCAAGCAGTAATAGGTGAAGCTATGCTAAAGCCGGTCAACTGCTCTCCTGAGATAATGAAGCCTAAACGGAAAGGTGGTTAATCGGCATTCTTAAACAAAGGCCAACGTCTGGTGGCGAATGCCAAAATAGAGGATGAACTTTTTCAGTTAATACAATCGAAGGCAGTAGGACGAAGCACGGGAGAGGATGACAAGTGGGCAAGATGGGCATGATTCATGCTGCTGGATGCGCGAGTAACACGTGTTAACGGAACATCTCGAGGTGCACTTGTGTCATCCTGTGCCTTCGTCTTGTGTCATCCTGTGCCTTCGTCTTGTGTCACTTGTGTCATCCTGTGCCTTCGTGCATCGAGTAGTTTACGATGCCCAATTCGACGTTGTGGATGTGCGGCACTGACGTGTCCTTGGTTCTGGTGTGCCGCGCAGACCGTCGTTTCCTGGTGGCCAACGCGTTGGTGGACTCCCTGCCCATCATCTACTGCAACGACGGCTTCTGCGAGCTGGTGGGCTACACCCGGGCCGAGCTGATGCAGCGCTCGTGCGTGTGCGAGTTTCTGCACGGTCCGCTCACCGACCCGGACGCCGTGGCCGCCTTCCGGACGCCCTCGACAACATGGTCGAGCGGCAGACCGAACTGCTCTACTACCGAAAGACGGTCAGTCACCACCCTCTCTTGCCCACACTTCCTACTAAGCACACGAATGTAGCTTGTATTAGCGCAGTACATAAAAGAAAGGGACATGACACAGACGTAGAGATGGGTAGGCGCTGCTAGATTAGCGTCTACCTATCTCTACGTCTGTGTCGTGTCCCTTTCTTTTATGTACTGTGCTAATGCAAGCTACGTTCATGGATGACGAACTCGCCCGATAAGCAACCCTTCTAAGCACACTTTACGTGTGGAACACTACTACAACGACACGCGAAAAGGGGCAACGCATGCATTATTGCAGCGCTACGAACAACAAAGCTTATTAAAAGGCTTTAGAACTGATGAGGGTACATCTCGACAACATGATTATTTGGACCAGTTGTTGCGCATCTACTTGAAGGGCGTGGCGCAAGGCTACGAACGAGAGGATGGGACATGACGCTCTCTCTGTCCCTTCTTTGATCTCGTTCGCAACATTGCGCCATGTTTTTCAAGAATTGTCATCTTGCAATATAGACAGCAGTGATTGTGGTGGTTGTGGTGTGTTTCTCTCGTTCTGTCTTTCGAACAGAGCAGAATACTAATGCAGTAGATTCATTCTTTTCTTCTTACCTGGGGGGGGGGGGGGGGGAAGAGAGTAGTGCGTTGGAAGAGCAAAGCCTTTTGACCTATTTTTAAGTTGAGAACTTTAAGGCTAACGACATATAGACGAACCGATCAGACTCCGACAATTTCTCGGGGTTAGTGTCGACAGTAGTAACAACTCTGAGATAATTCATTTCCCTGTTAATAACGTGTTACAAAAACGAAAGCAGCGAACTCACTGGAAATTTCCCGTTAATCGATATTGGACAGCCCATTCTGCCACACTGCGACTGGAACATTATCGTACCCGCTACTGCTGATTTAAAATGAAGACCCGCATCTGAAACCTGCTATACTGCCAAGCACACTGACACTCAATGTCTTGTGGCTAATCACAAACATAAAAAAAATGTCTTGCTGCGCTGGGGACAAGTTCACTGTCAGTATATTTATTTCTCTCTCCCACTTTAGTGTGATAACTAAGACACGCACACAAACTCGCAAAGCGGCGAGTTATAAAAATATTTTATCTCGAGACATTCGATGAAACGCGTGGGTCTACCGTGCCGTCGATTATTTGTCGACTGAATGAGCTGGTGGAATCACCCTAATGGGACCCTTTCTCATATTCCACATAGGCGCCATCCAGACAGTGAGAGAGAGTGTGGGACGAATGGGAAGGTGTATTTCATAATGTACTCTACGATTCTAGAACCAAAAAGCGCCCTGAATACGTGCCGTAATTTAGACTGAGAAACACCAGCGGCTGGACACGTAAGATGAAAGGTTTGAGGCCGAGTTCCACGTACACGGTAGCAAGTTCTGAACCGTTAGGTGGAGGAACTAACAAATAAAGAGATTGTGCATTGATTTACCTGAGTGTTCACCGCGCTCCGCAACGCCGATCAGCCTTTCGGACTATTGCATTTTATTTCTTGTTCGGCCACAACCTCTGACGTGGGACCATAGGGGTGTCGACCGACGTGAATCCATCCGAGAAGAGTAATCTGGGCTCTGTAAGAAGCTTACAGAGTGATCCGTGACCTGGAAGCACGAATGGCCTGATAGGGAAGGGGACACCGAGTCACCACTGAGGTGACTCGGTGTCCCCTGCAACGCGAGAAAGTACGTACCCGTTGTGCATGCGCCTCTGTACGTGCATCGCTTGCCCTCCGGCGTGCTCCCGTGAAAAAATCGATCCGAGTACACTCCTCGATGCCTGTTTAATCTGGGAAGAAGCAGGCTCGGGCGCGCCACTTTATACACTTCTTCACGCGGGCTATTGGGGTAACGTTTGTCTTATTGTGATTTCTTAATTAATTTACCGACGAACGCTGAGACTGAAAAGCGCGCGTGTTCATAATAACGAAGAAAAACAGGGAACTCAATTTCGTTCTCCCGACACTGTGCCGCGTGCAGCAACACACCCACGTGCTTCGATTTTAGCACATGCTCTATCGATACCCCTGGTAGTCAATGTTAATCCAGATTCGCTCGCTTTTCACTCGCTAGTTGCTCACTTTTGTTGACAGTTATTCCCACACTTAAAAAAATCTATATAACTCCCGAACTTTTTCTGTTTTGTTCGAACTTGCTGTGGAGAAGCTGAAGTTTATTTTTTCTTCGGATACTTCTTTTACCAGAAGGAAGCAGGTCCGTCCATAGTCCTTTCATGCAGTTTACTTTAAGAATTCCGAACTGAATCGCTGATTCTATACTCGCCATCTTCGTACTTTGCGTCTCGCATCGACCGTAACTTCAATGTTTAAGTGCCGTTCTGCCAAAGCAACGTGTACGTGCCCCGCTAGTCGGAAGATATGCATCTCCTCCCAACTTCCATCGCCAGCAACCCATATCATGCATTATTCCGGACAGCCATTTCAAACTTGTAACACCACTCCTCTTTTTAGCGTCGCAGACGGCGTTGACCGCCGGTGGAAGTGGCGGGGGTAATGCTACGTAGAAGTCACGGAAGGGGCAGGTGATGAAGACAATGGTTGTTCAACCTGTGACATGGTTGGACCTATGTTGATACGGCCCGTTGCGGAGCTTCGTGATGAAGACAGGGAAGTACCCAGCACCTCCACTACAAAGATGTTACGTAAAAATGACACAAGGTGTGTCTATTTAGAATCTATATTGAAAACTGATGCGTATAGCATCGACTAAGATGGAAGACAGCACGCACAACCGACAGACCACTTCCTCGTTGTCGTCTTCTGACCCCTGATATGTCAGCTACGTAAATATTATTCAAATAACTTCAATAAAATATGGTCTGCCCCTCGATCATATCGTCGGTTCTTCAAATAAGACTCCATAACTTGATTTTACATTTTCCTTTCCTCTCTTCTAAGATTACTGAATAATAAGCGCGGCTGCCACTTGAAACAAGATCGCAACAGTGTCGTCTGTTGTACGACGCTTCAAATCCACCATTTCTTTCAGTGCCCTCTTCTTGAATTCAGCATCGCGCAAATTGTGTGCACTGAGTATAAGCGAAAATTTGTGTATATTCAATTCAGTAAATTTCGATTGTAATGAGCTGTCTACGGAAATTTTTCCTGTCCCGAAAAATTTTCTGCCAATATAACGAAGCATGAAACAAAACTCCTGTCCCTTGTAACAATGGCCGCAGTCACCATCGAAATAACACTGAGATTCCAATAAATTTTGATCCTGGTAGTTGTCTTTACCGCATAGCAAGAACGACGAGAATTCACCAAGAGGTATTTGTTTATTGAGCTGATGATCGAGATAGACACAAAAATGATACAGCAGTTAAAAAAACAAACGTACACAATACTATGCCAATATTTGCCAGATTTAGGACTGAGAACGCTGATCTCCGTGTAGACTTAGCCGTGATCAATAGCGGACTCGAATATTTCACGCGTTGCAGTTACAATAGTGCCAGCAAACATTGCCGCTGGGATAGCGAACTAATTTATTGGCCGCGGTCTAGCCAACTCAAATATTTATGCATACGATTTCTTTCCAATCAGACCCTGAGAACTCTACAGGGATCAATCTCCACGCCATTAAGGGAGTTTTTTGTGTGTTACTTCATTAAGGTTAGTTTCATCTTCTACCAGATGCCTTGCATTTGATTTTCATTATGGTTTTCTTTATATGATGAATACTTGGTGGTTGTTGCTCATTACTAGACAATGTTGGTTGTTTTGTAACTTCTAATTAATACTAATTGCTAGAGACCGTTCTGTTCTGTTATAACTGTTTTGCTGTAGAGAGGTTGAGGTCCCCATTGTCTCAGCTACTTCATAACAATAAGTTCTGCAGCGAAAAAAATAAATAAAAAGAATACTGAGTGGTACCTAAAAATGAACTATCAGCAGAAAAAAAAACATAATAGCACACTGAAATCAGTTGAAATATCATGCCAATGTACAGTTCGCTTGCAGCAGTTAACACTGTAATAAAATGCCTTAAAGTCATAAAATGTGATGAAGTGCGAGAGACTCTTATGTTTCAATATTTATGGGCTGCAACTAATTACTAATTTGCCACTCGGCTGTGGCCATTCAATGGCGTAATTTCTTGGGAATAGCTCTGGCGCACGCACTATTTCCCAAATACCGGTAAATTATGGAGAGTCACGAACCTTAAAGTAATTATTTACTATCAATAACGCTAATTAGAACGTTTTCAGATGTATTAATCATTTTTTTGTTCACACTGGGTTGTATGGTACATAAGGTCTAGAAAAATATTGGTTATACAATTGCTGGTGGTGGTGGTGACCGTACTGGCAGGTGGAGCTAGCCTTGGATGGACATTGCTGGCAATTCAGGGGGATTCTCATGAGAATCCCCCTGAATTGTAGGGAAATATATCGGTAGTCCAAGCTTCTTGTGTTTGCCAACGCCATATAAGCGAGGGCAGAAGCGTGCGTTGTACTTCGTGGCATGCGCGCAATGGTTTTACAATATAAGAAAATCTAGGACAAAATTTTGAAATGTCTGCCTTGCACATCATTTATATGTGCATATACACGCACAATGTGTGCAGTTCAGCAGTTGTTTGGCCGTCAACGCAATTGAAGCACTGCTTAGGAAGTTCGCATGGATCAATCATTTAATTTAATGAATAAATAAATAAATAAGTTGAAGCAAAAGCTTTTTGTTCACTCTCAATCTATAGAACGTGCTGTGTGACTTCCGTGGGTCAAGTGTTAGGAGCAAAGAGAAAGAGATTTAAAAAAAAACGAAAGAGAGAGGAGTATGTGGTGATGCAAGCCCCCGACCTTTACAGCTTCTCTTTCTTTCCCCTCGCTTTCCCCTTTGGCACTGCCTCACGTCTATGCGAGTTAGCTTTCCTGACGGGAGAGCGCATGGCGATGCCTATCGTCTCGAGGCTGGGGCTCTTCTGCCGCTATTTCCAGTTCGCACTTCAACGTGCGTGCGGGTAGCAGTGGACCACGAGAGGGCCCCGCTAAGAAGATGAAGAGAGAGAGGGGGAAAAGAAAGAAAGAGCTATGGGCTTCATCACTAGACTCGATCTCTTGGCACCGTTCGGGCACAGGTGGTCTGACTCGTTCGTTAACCGAAAAAAAATAGGAAAAGAAAAGATAACTTTTTCATTCTTCGCGCTGAGTATGCGGAGCATGCAGCAAGTGCATGCGGAAAAAATTTGGAAGTCAAATTAACTACCTTTTGTGTTCTTAATTCATTTTCTGTGCTTCTGTTTGGTTATTTCTAGTGAGGAATTACTCACTGCAAATCGCTTTGAACGTCGTTAAAGAAAACGCTAAAGGACTAGTGCACGCGTGAGAGGTTTTCTTTCTTTTTTTTTTACCGCATTGCTCGTTTTTTAGGAAGTTCGTGTTTGACACTCATTGACGTAGAGAAAGTGTTGTTCGGTGTCGTGTCATTGAAGAACACAAGTAGCTTACGAGAATGACATGCCCCGCTTTCCCGTGCATTGTCACAACTGAAGCTCGTGCGAACGGCAGTTGATTTGTTTCTAATATCACGATACACGGGCGACCAGTAACTGTACCACTGCAAATGCGGTACATCCTTTTTAGCCAAGCCAAGCTTTTATACCTGTAGGACTCGTCAATATACTTAACAGTACCTGTAGAAATACCGTGGACCTAGTTACAAAGATGAAATCTCCGGTTGAAGCTCTCCGGCGTCCAAGCGGTTATTGTTCTATAACTACACGACGCTTCCTCGAGGCCACTGGACACCTTGGATACAAATGTACGAGCTCATCCTTACCCTCTTGAACCAAGAGATTGGCTTTGTTAAGCCGAAAGACTCAAGAACCTCCTTTAGTGGCCCCTTGGGCGGAAGACGTAAGGGGAACTAAGTGGTTCAAAAACCCACGGAAGCTACCCCGTGGCGGTGGTGTAGTGGCTAAGTAAGGTACTCAGCTGTTGACACGCAGGTCGCGGGATCGAATCCTGGCTGGAGCGGCTGCACTGATTTTCGATAGAGGCGGAAATGCTGTAGGCCCATGTGAGTCAGATTTGGGTGCACGTTGAAGAAATCCAGGTGGTCTAAACTTTCGGAGCCTTCTACAACGGCGTCTCTCATAATTACATGGTGGTTTTGGGACGTAAAAACACACATCAATCATCGTCAACCCATGGGAGTTACCTCCCTTATGACGTCATATGGGGACGTCATCGATGTTACGGATCCGACAAGTTTGACATCATGAAGGGGTGCGTTGAGGTTATCGCATGACGCTCGTTTGTGACGTATCGCGTGACATCATCGCCTGGTCGAAGCTGCATCCATCGCGGAGGTCGTGCAGCACTATACGTGCGGTGCGCGAACCGTCGGGTGGCGGGGGGGGGGGGGGGGCCGCAAGAACAAAGCAATCGGGTGAAAACGTCGAGGGAATGCAACACTCTTTTCGCACTCGTTATGTCTTGCAAGAAGTCTGGAACGTGAGTTATAACTTGATGCATCGTCATGCGTGTTGCAAGCGTTCGCGCTAAAGATTTAGAGTGAGCCACTTTTCTGTCGAGGTTTTCACGATCGGCTATGTTTGCCCGATAGCTTTTAGAACGTTGTGTTGGGAGAAGGTGTAGGAAGGGGGTGGGGGGAACGCTGTTCGACGGGGCATCGTGCGAAGGATGGTTATCAAGCGGAGAGTATCCGTCCTCTTCGCATTACGCCACATGACGATGAGCAGGGTTAACTTTGACAGCATTCCCCATTTCGTTAAGTTTCCCAAAAGAGAGGCCCGCGTGGGCCGATTTCCGGCATGTGTTCCCAGACCAGATAGGCCTGGAGCCAATGCCGTCCTCTTCTTTTTTACATTAATATGATTGTTATCGTTCTCTTACTATGTGTAATTGAGCGCCGAGTTATTATCATGATTTCTTTCTCTGTCTATCTATTTCCCCTTCCTAACATAACTATCCTTTTTTTTTCAAACAGGAAGTGCAGTATTTGTTGTCTTTTCGTACGCAACACCTAGCTCTGCAGAGTCACCAGTGATGTGTCCTGGTAGCCCGGGGGTCGCGCATCCGCGAATGACCCGGAGGGAAATACTATTACCTCTACTTCTTGCTTCACTTGCTCGCAAGCGGCGTGGCACTTGGAACCTTTTCCTTCGCATCGCATCTGAATGGACCTCGCCCCCAGATAAGGGAGTGCAGGTGACGCGCTGTTCACAGTACGTTTCGCCGAGATGCTCAGAAAAGGGCGGGAAGAAACTATGCGCGACGTCGCATTGGCAATCCGAGGTGCAGGACGTGTAGCGTCGACCTTCCAAGCAATACACATTTAGAGCAAAGAGCGCGCTGCATCTCGAACTACATCGCACAAACGTCCCCCTTGGGCGTCTTCGCTCGTTACTCTGCGCGTCTATAGGTGGCCTACCGTATACGCGGAAGGCCTCGCTCCAGTGGAACCATCAAGAGAAAAAAAAATGTTCGAGGGACGGTTCGTGGGTCAAACGGGGTCGCATTGCTCCTTTCTAGTGAGTGTGTACAGTCGATTCCTTTCGCAACGTTTCCGTTCTTTCTGTTTGGTCTCTGTTTCTTCGTCTCCGATTCTGGGGTGTTCAACGTTCTTTATATCTCGTTTATTCCGAATGCGAGACCCGCCCGTTATCAGGGAACCAGGAGAGACTCTTTTTCAGCTCTGGGCATATAGGTTCCCTCGCTAGGCGACTCGCTGGCGCCACGCCGTTAGCGACGAGTTTCGTCGCGTGCGCCAACGAAACGTTACTCGTTTCGCCCTAGCCCTTTTTTTAACGCGTTGACAAGAACTGCAACAGCAGCTTGTTTCCCATACCGTGCGCTCATGCTATCTGTTTGCGCGATCGTTTACACACCCGGTCCCTGACACTACTACATGCGCGCTGCGTAATGTACGTCGTGTAAGCGAAACTCTCGCTAACGGCCGGTTTCCTCGCCTTCATTTTTTTTGTTTTGGGTCGACGATGCAGAGGAGGACGTTTTCTTTGCAAGTAATGAGATGCGGGAGTAAGTTTCCTCACTCGTCGATGTGTGTTACAAAGAAAGCAAGCCGTAGGTGGAGGCATAAAGGTGGGCGATACCCCCTTCAGTCTATGCGTAAACAAAAGCACACGAAGACACACGAGTGGGCATTAGCATACATTTGAAAAGCGGCGCCAATACGTGCGTGCAAGGACTTCGGAGCTAATAGCAGTCGCTGCTTTCATGGCAGAATAAACTGAGCAGGCCAATTACGTTTAGACAAGCTCCCTTTTTTGGTAAACACAGTCGACAACAACTAAATTGCTGTTACAAGGTTTCTCGCTCTATGCGGCGGCTTTGCATGTGTATACGCGGTCTCTCAAAAGGAGACAGATTATTTCAGACTCCGGGCTCTATAGCTCCCGTTAGTATTGGATGCTTCCGTCGGCCTCGCAAATGTACAATTGTTCTTTGCTATTTTTAACTAAAATGTTCGTTCCCGGTTTACTCATTTGTACTTGAGCGAGTTCATAAGTTCATGCATATCTCAACTCAACGAGCGATATTGTTCGCACACTGACTTGAGCAAATAAGTAAGAAATATGGCACCAGCGTGGGTATTGAAGGCGTCTAAATAAATAGAAATCTTACATATTTAAGTAGTGTCTCCACTCAGCGTCAAATGCAGAGACGAGAGTTGCTAGTGGCGACATACACTTTTTTTTCCGCTTCTTTATAGTGTGACCACCGCTCCGGGCACGACCTGCAGGGCTCAAAAAAATTGCGCTATCAACGAGTTTGCTTTTCTTTTTATGTCCGTTTTACTGAAATGCGAAGACATTAGGAGATACCCTGCTCTAAAAGGTGGCGATTGCAAATTCATGAGTTTGATATTGCTCTAACAAACAACTAAAAAGTAAAGAGGAATAACCAGATGCCCTATGTCCACATACAATCGCGAGCCTATGAGGAATGTATCGCTGAGCCCAATGCAAAACATATCAGCCATAACAGCGCGGATGGAGTCCATGTGGTATTTTACAGCAAAAGCTGTTATGAGATCACAGCTCCAATCTCGCGCAGCGCCGTAGTTGTCCGCCGCCGCCGCTGGTGTCCCTAACCACATCGCGCGAAATTAGAAAAACAAATTCAGCAGATCTAACGTATGCCTGCGAATCAACGTTATGCGAAACATGCGGACGGAAGGTGACCGTGTTGCAATTGTTTTATTGAGCGACACGTCGTGAAATGACGCTGAATATGTGTACAAATGTCGCACGCAAAGACATGTGTTGAAGAGTTCCATATGTTTATATAACCTTTTTTTTTTGCACTTGCGCAACCATGCCGACTGTAACATGCGTATTAGCAACACCAAACGCTGATATGAAGCGCTGATGCCAGCCCTGGACACTGCTACATAATTCGACTTCAGCGCATCGCAACTCACCACAATTGACGTTAACCCGACGTGACGGCTGTACCAAAGGAGTACATATGTAATGTTTATAAAATTGGGTAGGCACCCATGCAACCACTATTGACGTTTCACGAAGATTAGCGTCTATTTCAAAGGTAGTTCCGAGACCTGGCGTAGCTCTGTGGCAAAATGGTTCATTGCCACGCAGAATGCTTGGGTTCGATTTCAGCTGGAACCCTGACATTTATTCTTTGCATTCGTAGGCTTGACGCTACTGATGTCGGGCATTTCTTAACGATCGCGCGTTAAAATTGCCCACATGTGTTCTCGTCGTTCCTGCAGGTATATATACTAAGTGTGAATCACCAGCGGCACATACCCGCATACCAGCCGCACATATATACTTGCCCTTAGGTATGTGCCACTGTGCGACGGGAAGTATTTAACGACCTACGCGACAGGATTGTGACATCATTCATGTCTTGACCAGCGCATCATATTCGTCAACCGACAGGAACACGATTGATTAACAATATTCCTTCATCATTTCAACCTCTTATCCCCGGAGTGCCCCAGGGTTTTGTTTTAGGAGCGAAGCTCCTTATGGCGTGGCTTGGGCGTCCCTCGTATGTAACCACCAGTGGCACATACCCGAAATAGGTATAACACTTGACCTCCAAGGTGGTGCCAGTGAGAGATTTCTTCTGGGCGTTGTTTAACAATAAAAAATAGTGCTCAATGTACATGCCAATGGCTGCTAATGGGGAATGAGAGACATGAGCATTCGGCTTTTAGTCTACGTGCACGCTGCGATCCCCATTGAGCACTATCGGACAAGAAAAGGATGCTACATTATACTCGCTAGGTGTAACCTCCTTAGCTTTAGAAAGGTTTAGCGAGCGTTGAGCCGCAGTGCCATGAATACAATGAACTTGTATAATATACCATGAATGAACTCAAGGTGGTTAAAAATGATAAGTAGATACGAAGCGCAAGCCGTAAGAAAGTAAAAGCCGAATTCTCCTGTCTCTCATTTCTCATTAGCAGCCATTGGCATGTAAATTGAGCCCTATCTGACAGGGAAAGGTTGCTACGTTATACTCGCTGGGCGTAACCTCCTTGGTTTTCGAAAGGTTTAGCGAGCGTTTGGTCGCAGTGCCATGAATACAGTGAACTAGAATATACCATGAACTCGAGGTGGTTAAAGGTGGGAAGTGGACCCAAAGCGCAGGCCGTAAGAAAGCGTGCGTGTTCCACCTCTCGTTTAGTCCTTGGAATGTCCGCTGGATGGCGGTGCTTCTATATGGGGAATATATGATAAAAAGATGCGAGATGGTGGGACTTGGAGTGTTGAATAGATGAACGAACGGACACACAAACAGATGCATGGATGGACGCATGAACGGACGCAGGGGCGGATGCATGAAAGAACGCAGGGACGGGCGCACAAACAGACGCATGGACGGTCACACAGACGGACGCATGGACGGACGAATGCTTCGCCCCACTCTCCATCATTCACTCCGTGATATGCTGCCATTTTTTTGTGCCGACTATGTTTCTCATTAATATAAATGATATTCATCAAGGTGTAAATTCACAAATCCGGCTATATGCAGATGACTGCGTTCGTGCCGACCAATAAGATGTAAGGATGACTGTGCTAAGCTACAAGATGAATTGTATACGATTGAAAGATGGTGTTCACAATGACAAATGGGCGCGAATACTACTAAAATATAAGCTTATGAGATTTAACACCTCCAGCCAAATTACAGAGGAAACTTACATTTTTAATGGTGAAGCCTTAGAAAGTATTGCATCAATTAAATTCCAGGCATTCGTCTCTGCACTAGTTTGTCTTGGCAAAATCATGTGGATTTTGTTGTTTCTGTGGCATGCAAAACACTTGGCTTCTTCCGTCGTACGCTTCGTCAGGCTTACAGTACTACTAAACTTCTTGCGTACACTACCATACTCCACCCAAAACTCTAGTACGCCTCTTTTATATGGAACCCGCTCCACATATATCTTATCAACAAACTGGGATCTTTGCAAAATAAGGCAGTGCGTTTTATTTCTGGTAATTATTCAGAGCAATCAAGCATCACAAAAATAAAGTATGAACTTGGTCTCATCCCCTTGCAGACTATAAGAAAATAGTATGCCTGTTAGCCTTTTTCTCATCAGCTTTTTCATCAACCAAGTACATTCTCTCAAGCACACATCGTATCCGTCAAAGAGATTTTTCCACAAATGTAAGGTTGAGCAACCTTTTGCACGCACTAAACTATTACAGTTTTTATGCTTACATCTTGCTATCTCAGAATGGAATCGTCTCCCCAGTAACATAGCTGAAATAACTGACCGCGCAGTATTTAAAACCACTTTAATTGAGGAGTTTTTTATAAAGGTACGTCTCAGCCCGTATGTGTTGGCGATTATTCTTAACAGGGAAAATGTGTATCCTAATCATGTTGTCACGATGCCTGTATATGCAAGACACAGTGTGCGAATAATTCTTGTATAACGAACGAAATGCAGTACGTGGATGTCGATTGAGGAGAAGTGTACTGCTGGGAATTTCTATTTTTGCTCCACTGTTTCTTTCTTTTCTCTTACCTTGTTTTGTTTCTATTGCACTTTACATGAATTGTTATGCCCCCCCCCCCCCCATGTAATGCCCACGTTGGGCCTTTAGGGTAAGTAAATAAATGAATGAAATGAAGAAACCATCTTACCCTCCCATGCTAATTTTGGTTCACGCCAAGTTAAGAGCGTAACCGCGAGAGCACCCAAACGTAAGCGGCTAGATAGATAGATACGCTCAAAGTCGACGAAGTTCGCTAAGAAATGCTGCGTGTTTAAAAATTCGGCAGATCCCACGTACCTGGGAATAGACGTTATGCAAAGCATGCGGAAGGAAGGCGACGGTGTTACAATTTTTTTATTGAGCAACACGTCATGAAGCAACGGTAAATGTATGTACAAATAATGCACGCACAGACATGTTGAAGAGTTGCAAACGTTGCCCCGCCGCGGTGGTCTAGTGGCTAAGGTACTCGGCTGCTGACCCGCAGGTCGCGGGATCGAATCCCGGCTGTGGCGGCTGCATTTCCGATGGAGGCGGAAATGTTGTAGGCCCGTGTACTCAGATTTGGGTGCACGTTAATGAACCCCAGGTGGTCAAAATTTTCGGAGCCCTCCACTACGGCGTCTCTCATAATCATATGGTGGTTTTGGGACGTTAAACCCCACAAATCAATGAAAGAGTTGCAAACGTCTATATAACGAGTTTGAACTTGCGCGATGATGCCAACTGGAACATGCGTATTAGCAACACCAGAAGCTGATATGATGCGCCGATGCTCGCGAAGATAAACTTCAGCGCTTGGCACCTAACAACAATTGACGTTAACCCAACGTGACGACTGTATCAAAGGTGTATATATGTAATGTTTGTAAAATTGGGTAGGCAGCACTGTATCCACTAATAACGTTTTCGAAGATTAGCGTCTATTCGAAAAGTAGTTCCGAGACCTGGCGTAGCTTTGTGGTAAAATACTTCATTGCCACGCAGAATGCTTTGGTTCGATTCCAGCCGGAGTCCTGGCATTTATTCTATATATGTATACCTTTGTTTAGTCGACGCTACCGATGTCGGGTATTACTTAACGCTCACGCGTTAAAATTGCCCATGTGTCTTCTCGTCGTTCCTTCACTGCCGCGGTGGTCTAGTGGCTAAGGTACTCGGCTGTTGACCCGCAGGTTGCGCGATCGAATCCCGGCTGCGGAGGCTGTATTCGCGATGGAGGCGCAAATCCTGTAGGCCCGTGTGCTCAGATTTGGGTGCACGTTAAAGAACCCCCGGAGGTCAAAATTTCCGGAGTCCTCCACGGCGTCTCTTATAATCATATGGTGGTTTGGGACGTGAAACCCCACATATCAATCAAATCAATCGATCAATCTCGTCGTTCCTGGGAAGTTACTAAGTGTCAATCACCTGTGGCACATACCGGCATACTAGCGGCACATACCCGGCGGTTGGTATGTGTCAATGCCTGGCGCGAAGTGTTTGACGACGTATGCGAGGGAATCGTCCCGTCATTTATGTCTTGACCAGCGCGTCATATTCGTCAAACCATCTTACCATCCCATGCTAATTTTGGTTCACGTCATGTTTAAGAGGTGACCACGAGAACACCCAAACGTAGGTGGCTAGATAGAAAGATACGGTCAAAGTCACTGAAGTTCGCCAAGAAATGCTTCGCATTTAAAGACTAGTACCAGTGACACAGTGGGGCTCGAGCCCGTGTCCGCTGGGTGCCAGCCCGGTATTCTGCCACTGAGCTACGCCTTTGCTTGGCACTTGTTGGCAAACTCGCCTTAAACAGGCTCAGGCTTGATGTCAGGAAAGCAATCGCGTTAATACGGCTTATAAAGCGTTTTAAAACAGTGAGAGAACGAGCAGTCGTCGCACAATGCGAACAACGTAACGAGTGGGTCGTCCAGTGCTCGTACACAAAAGCTTGTTTTTTTTTCAGCTATTAACTGTGGCGCATACCCACTTCAGACCTAATTCCTCATCCTCGTCAGCCACCACATGAACAATTGGCACAAAATTCCTCGCAATGGGGAGGAAGCAACAAAAAGGAGAAGGCAGGGAGGTTAACCAGAAAGACATCTGGTTGGCTACCCTACACTGGGGGATTAGGGAAGGGGACAAGAAAGACGAGAAAGAGGGAAGAGAGGGAAAAGAAAAAAGTGTGAGGGAGAGACTGACAGTAATTTCACTGCAGCGTGTAGAACTCTACCGCATGTCAGAGGCGTTCACACAGGCCTGTCTTTCTCAGGAAACACAGCAGGGCTTTCACTGCCTTGTGGGCTGTCGAGGCATGTGGACGTTGCTGTAACAGCACCTGCACAGAAAGAGGCCGATCATCCAGTCACTGCATTGCGTTGGCAATAGTTTAGCAGATACCACGCTCCTCAAGAGAATGACGAAAAATTGCATAGCGAATGCCGGCCTTCTACCCTAAAATTTTCATTATTAATGCCGTAGTGGGCATCAAGCAAATGTGCTTGCAGCAGTTGCCCAATGAGTGTTTAGAAAAGGCTCTGAAAGGCCGCTCTTCCAGCTTTCCATGTGACTGTGCTGCGCCTTCCGCACTGGCCCGGCGTTTTTCCATGTACCTGAACGTTATGTGACCATGAGATTGGCCTGGTTACTATATAAACTTAGAAAGGGCACCTTTGACCCGCAGTGCCAGTCACTAGAAGATGCGTAGCGCGACTGGGCCGTCACACACTGTTCATGCAGCTGCCACTGCAGCACTATCGGACGTCGAATGAGACAGGGGGACTTTTGTAAACGTCTGATATTTGTGAAAGCCTTTGCATATGCTGTGAGATTCGTGCACCTTTATTTTTGAAGTCTTTTACTTTGTACATTCTTCTAATGGTATTGATATTTTAGGGCGGAGAAACTTTTGACTTATGTGTAGTTACTGTCGTTGCCTTTTTTTTGTCATACGTTTTCATGTTTTTTTATCCATTTCTATTAATTTTTTTCTTCTTAAATATTTGTTAGTGTTTATTCCTAGCGATTGCTTCGTCCTCACTGTATTAGCTTCACTTTTTTAATTCTCTTTTCTGTGTACTTCAATGTCAAATATTCTCTATGTTATTGCATACCATAATACCTATTTTATGATTTTGTACGCATTATTTTGTACGCATGTTCACGCTTCTTTTACGCGATCCTGCTCCTGTTTTTATTTTATTTTTCTTTGTGTGTCTTATATCAAGAGGTCCCATTGAAGGGTTGACACTAAGGGACCTCTTTCTGTATATCTCTCCCTATATGTTGCTCCCCACCCAATTACGCTCAATAAACTGAAACTGAAACCACCTGATAGGGACAACCCGAACCGAAAGCGATTTCTCAGGCTGACATCCTGTGACATCCGCAAGGGTTGTCACAGAAACCACCCGAAAGGGATGTCACGGGCTGACATCATCACTTGGTGGGGATTTTTCGCTTCACTCATACTGTCCCCGACCGTCGCTTTTTGCGCTTAATGAGGCCTCTATTCATCATCATCATCATCATCATCATCATCATCATCATCAGCCTGACTACGTCCACTGCAGGACAAAGGCCTCTCCCATGTTCCGCCCATGTTCCGCCAGTTAACCCGGTCCTGTGCTTGCTGCTGCCAATTTATACCCGCAAACTTCTTAATCTCATCTGCCCACCTAACCTTCTGTCTCCCCCTAACCCGCTTCCCTTCTCTGGGAATCCAGTTAGTTACCCTTAATGACCAGCGGTTATCCTGTCTACGCGCTACATGCCCGGCCCACGTCCATTTCCTCTTCTTTATTTCAACTATGATATCCTTAACCCCCGTGTGTCCCCTAATCCACTCTGCTCTCTTCTTGTCTCTTAAGGTGACACCTACCATTTTTCTTTCCATTGCTCGCTGCGTCGTCCTCAATTTAAGCTGAACCCTCTTTGTAAGTCTCCATGTTTCTGCTCCGTAGCTAAGTACCGACCTCTATTAGGCTTTCGCTAATAATAATACCTCGATTCTCCCTTCCTTCTTTGCATTGGTGCAGGGTCCAAGTTCCTATGCAGCCAGGTGGTTGCGCCCATTCGGAACGAAGACGGAGACATCTGCATGTTCATCGTCAACTTCGAGGATGTCACCGACGCGCCTTACAAGGCTGACGAAGAGGCCGTCGGGGGACTGGCGGTGCCCGGCGACGACCTGGCACCACTGCCGCAGGCGCTGGTCAGGACCTGCGGTCAGTGTGAGCCACCGTTTTTGCCCAATACGCTGGTTTTGCCCAAACGTTTGGCCCAATACGCTGAGTTTACAGTATTCCTCATTCACTAGTTCAGCTTCTTTGACAGCCTCCTGTAAAACGCACCTTTTAAGCACCTTCTGCAATAGCCGTTGACAGGCGGTTACGGCAGCGGATTTGGTGGACATTAACAACGATGAACACTATAGCAAAAATTGATGATATAAAGCACAGCTGGTCGTAAAAAAAATGGCATTCCGCAGCTGTATATACGGAGCATGGAATTAACATCCTTACCGCAATATTAGCCCAGAGGATAACAAAAGACAGTTTATTCAGATACGACATCCGAATTCGCTAAAGTATCCCACTGTTGTATTGCGTTGAGAAATAAACTGCACGTGAAGCTTTTGTGTATATTACGGTAGTGGCACATTGAAGACACAACGAAGCAACCTAAAATATAGGAGTTGGTAGCGGCAACGCAATATGGGAAGAAAAGAGATATAGGCGCCGTGGTCGACGTCACAGAAAGTCCTCAATGTTGTCCATACAGTGGGCTCGGGAGCCGCGTATGCGTTGTTCGGTTCATCCGGTGTGACAACTTTGTCTGATAATTATCTTCATTTCTGACGCTCTAGTCAGAACTAAAGCACTAAGACAGAGTGGTAGCTACTTTACAGGTATCAACCGAAACCGACGCAGAAGTCCCTTTAACGCTGCTGCCCATTAAGTCTCTACAGTATTGGAAGCCTAGCTTGCGTGACGCTGCCCGGCCGACACGAACGCCCGTCAAATGAACTAACGTGTGCAGCCAAGTTTCGGCACGTGTTGGCCGATTAGCGTGCACGTTGGAACAGAGGACGTCGTTTATGCACGTGGGTGGGGCGTGTTTCGTATCCGTGTCACCGAAACTCTCAAGGTCGTCTGATCACAGCCACGAAAGACGCTATGGAACGGTCCAAAAAGTTTTTCTTCGGGACTTTTCTATAGGCGGTGCGAATTAGTTTTCACTGTGTGTAGTTTGTGAAGCGCTGGGCACGTCATAATACGATTACGCCGAATACAATACGCGTGAATATTCGTGGAGGTGGTTGACAGCCCATAGTGAGCAATAGTCGGAGCCGTTCTGCGTTCGCTATCCTGCTATGTTAAACCATACTTTCTGCGTTGTTTCCTTTTTAACGGCGAACCTATTTAAGCCTTTCGTCATCACCATGAAATGCACGCGATTGCATCATCGGCTTTGATTCTGCTTCGCTCCGCAACATGTTCGCCTATTATTACGGCCGTGTAATGTGATAACTGTGATGGGCGAGTATGTTACGCGACAAAAAATCACGAAGCATCACACAGTAAATGGTCACGGTACTAAAATTTTGTAGCGTCATGTAACGACTAGTCCCGTGGCTATAAGAGTCACTCAACATAACGTAACTACTACTCCGTGACCAAAGCTCACGTAAAATCATGCGACAAAAAAAAAAAAACTACGGGACATTTTAGATGGGTAACTGAAAGCCCGTAACATCAAGTCACGAGACTAAAAATCACGCAACAACTGCTCACCTGACTAAAAATCACGCAGCATCACATAACATCTACTGCCATGGCTTATATCACGCAAAATTTAGTCGCGTGGCTGAAATCAATGTAGCATACCATCGCAACCAGTCATGTCACTACAAGTCGGGCAACATCACGTTACAACTAATCAATTCACGTAAGGTCACGTGACATGTTCCCGCCAAAAACCACGTAGCAACTAGTCACGTGATTCAAAGTACGCAACATCGAGCCACGCGTCTAAAATGTGTCACGTGACTAAGATCAATCTTGTAATAGCTGTCGTCTCGTAATTCGTTCCCGACAAGACTGTTCCCGATAGTCCCGTTGCTTATTCCCACCAAATCCACGTAACTCATGTGCTGCAGTCTGTGGAACTGACGACCGAAACCGGAGAATAATAGCCAATCCTAGCCGTACTACTCCGTTCTACTAGCCAAAATTTTGCATTTCTAGCAGAACCTCATCATTACAGCTACGGCGTTGATCTTCCAACAATGCTCGTGCCTCCTAGCAAAAGCTTCATGTCCAAAACTAGCTCCGCTGTTATTTCCGGCCTTGTGCTACTGCTGCAAGCTGCGCACATCCTCCTCCCACCTCTCTCTTTTCTGTTTATCTAACGCTCCAAGCGGCTCAGACGCGAAGTATCCAGCCGTTTCGTTTGTTCAAACGCCAACAGCACATGTTCAGTGGCGCAGTAACTGGGTTCAGCATGATCCGTACCGTTTTGTCGTATTTTTCAATATCGGCATTTCTTTCTGAAGCAAAACTGAAGTATTGGTTTTCTTGATAACTTCGTGCTGAATGGATGTATGCTTTTTTTCCTGAACCCCCTCCACATGTGGTCATCAGTGTAACGAATCTGCATTTACATATTATAATAGCAAGCGTTAAGTATAGCGTATTACAGTGAACTTTCGATTGAACAAACGAAGGTTTAAATGAATATTTCAGAATAACGAACTTTAAGAAAATCACTGACGGTGTTTTATGCATTCTATGCAAGAATCTTGTAGTTAAACGAACTTTTTAAGCGTGAATATTGCAGTTGAGTGAAGTTGATCTGCGGAGCCTCACTCATTTTTTAGATCAATGAAGTTTTGTGCTCTTTAGCACTGGTGCAGCCGATGAGCACCGCTTCCAAACTGCCCATTCATCGTCAGTTGCGGCTAGAGCATACATAGGTGTCGGTACAACATCGCTTGTGCATACAGTCCCGCCGAGAAAATGCGGCCGGGCGGCTGACGAAAACGTCACTAGCCCGAACGAACTTTGAAAATTGTTTTCGATGTTCGTCCGGAACCAAAGATGAGTGCGACAAATTCTAATCACTGAGACAACGTTAGAAACCTGTATCTCTAGCCGATGTTGCAGGATATATTACAAAGTTTCGAGATTTTGATATTCTGAAGTTTTGAGATTTATGGGCACTGACTCCGGTAGCGCATACAAACGTATAGACTGTCCGGACGAATTTGTCTTTTCTTGCGCTGAAATCTTCCTTGTGCTGAATCTGAAATAAAATTTCAGAATTCCTTTCAAGGTCCGTGTTCTAGTCAACATTCAGTTTAGTGAACTTCCAGTTTAGTGAACTATATATATCAGTCTCCTGTAGTTCAGTCAAGTGAGAATTAACTGCAAACGTATCCGATGCTGTCTATCTGCTCGGCATTCTCTGTGTGAACACATCATATAGAAACGACCTCATCAAGGTGGCACCAAAGCTATGCCGTTCTGGTTTCACATGAAGCATATATTATACGCTATAGCCGTTTCCTGTAGCTGCACGTTAACTTGAAGAGCCCCGCGTTTAACGGACCGTCCCGTTTCAGCTCGGGCAGCGGGTCGGAGCCGTTCCCTGCGGCTGCGTATGCCGGGTAGCCGGAGGACGTCGTTCGCGCTCTCCAAGTCCACGACCACTGAAGAGGACGATGCGGCGCCGGAGTCCATGCGTGCCCTGGTCGTGTCCTCGTCGGACACGCCCGAGCAGCAGCCCACCACCACGGTGGTGACGCGGCCGACCAAGGCGGTTGCTGTGTTGGCGCCCTACGAACAGCGCGCCTTGGACAAGGGGGCTCCGCTGCACCGCACCGGTACGCAGCTCATCCACCCTTATCAGATGCGTGTGGGTTATTGCGTGCAGCGCTGTAAGTGCGTTTGTCAGGGCACTCGTGAACGCTGCTCCTTTGGCATTTGGTGTGGCTACCGTGGCACAACCAGCTGTATTGTCTCACTCACACACTAATTGACTCGATCAATTAGTAACTCGAGTAACTAATTAGCTGACCATAGGCGAGACTGCCAAAGTCCCGTATAAAAGAACTATTATTTAATATACACACAAAATTTGTCTTTAAAGTGGAAACTTATGCGTCGTACACGAGTGCAGTAAATAAAATAAAAAAACGATGATTTAACAACACAGTCGTTTTATTTACGATGCCATTTTTTTAAAGAAGCAAGATTTACAGTTACTTAAACGAGTTCCTTAGAAGGCACATGGAATAATGTAATAAGTTTCTCGGTCTAATCTTTCGAAAGTCGCTTACCTCATCACAGCTACAAGATGACTGGAATATTGCAGAAGTAATTCCTATTTATAAATAAGGAGATCAATTATTGGTTTCAAATTACAGGCAGATATCCCTCACTAGCAGTTCATGTAAGCTACTATATATATCATATCATCTTAAAACACCTAACTGTTTCCTTCGAAGAAATACGATTTTTGTCTCCTAATCAACACGGACTTCGTAGTGAATTGTCCACTGTTACACAGCTAACGGAGGTAGTTTATGATCTCGCTAGTACCATTAATAACCGCAGCCGAACAGATATGATTTTACTAGATTTTCTCTAAAGCTTTTGAATGTGTGTGTCATAGCAATATACTAGTAAAGCTCAAAATGGTGATAGTAGAGGGATTGATGTTGTCTTGTGTAAAAGGTTTTCTGACAGATCACTCCCAGTTCGTGTTGCATGAAGGTCATACATCAGACATAGTTCCCGTAATTTCTGGGGTCCCCCAAAGGTCCGTCTTGGGACCGCTAATATTCCTAATTCTTATAAATGACCTCACGTCAAGCATTGACTGTAATATCGAGGTGTTTGCACATGACTGCATCATTTATAAGAAAATAAACAGCTTCGCAGACCAAATTACCCAAAACGAGTGCCCAACGAAGGTGGTGGATTGGTGCGCTAAGTGAAAAAAGTCTATTATTGTAAAAAAAACACTGCTGTGGCAGTAACATGTAAACCTAATCCAATGCAATTCTGTTAATCCATTCATGGTTCACCGCTCACTAACGCTGTGCGGCGTGAGTGCTTAGGCATCACATTGACATCTGACACGAGATGAGATATACACATAGCTGACATCATTGCAGCCGTACTGCGTAAACTTTTCTACCTAGAAAGACGTCTGAGAAATGCACCTGCCCCACCAACACTTTCGGCATACATTATGTTTGGAAAACCAATATTAGTATATGTCAACGTATACGTTGGCATATTAGAGGCAGTACAACGCAAAGACATACGGTTTGTGCACAAGTTCACAGATTCCCCCACTAATCTTTTGACTTTTTCTGGCATCAAAAAAAACAAACAAAATATAACCACTACTAGGGCAAAAAAGGCACTCATGATGTTCTTGTACTAGTTCTACATGATTACTACAAGGCGGATGTGTCTAAGAACATCACATTTTCACAGGCGCGCCTTACTCGTCACAAGCACAAGTGCATTTTGAAAGAATATTCCCCAAACAGCGACATCTTTGGGAAGTGGTTTTTCCCATTAACAATAAGCCAATAGAATAAACTAACCCGCCGTGGTGGTCTAGTGGCTAAGATACTCGGCTGCTGACTCATAGGTTGCGGGATTGATTCCCGGCAGCGGTGGCTGCATTTTCGATGGAGGCGACAATGGTGCAGGCCCGTGTGCTCAGATTTGGGTGCACGTTAGAGAACTTCAGGTGTACTCTAAAATTTTTTAGGGGCGAAGCTCCTCAGGGCGTGGGCTGTGCGTCCCTGTAGCCTGTATGTAGCCACCTCTAGTTTAGTTCTTGCAGTGTTCACTAGATGGCGGTACCGTCCCCTGTATGTAGCCACCTCTAGTTTAGTTCTTGCAGTGTTCACTAGATGGCGGTACCGTCTCCTTTATGTAGCCACCTCTCGTTTAGTTCTTGTAGTGTTTACTAGATGGTGGTACTTGTAGCTGATGATGAAAAGATGCAAGATGTTATAAACTAGAAAGCGGTACTTGTAGTTGATGAAAGACGCGAGATCTTATAAAATAGGAATGATGTCACATATGGCGCGTGTCATTGGTTGAAGGCAATCGTTCGATTTAGTGCGGCGACGTACGCTAGGGGGAGCGATGTAATGAAATCGAGTGGGCAAAATGTACAGAGGATTCATGGTTTACCAGGTTTACCTCCGGAGCTTCGCCCACTCATCATCATTCACTTCGTGGATATGGCGGAATTTTTTTTCTGAGTAACTGCGCAGTAACCCCCAAAAAGGGTTCTTCGCTCCTCCTAAAGGCGGAATGCGCGCAAAAGATTGCACACGACACGGCAAGAAGGGGCACTTTCTTCATTGCGGAGTAAAGCGCCCGCTTTTTGAAGTAACTGCAGGAATGTTCGCGCCGTGTGCAAACGACCCGTTGGTGCCTACGCAAGGCTGTTTCCTTTCAAACCGTGCCGTAGCGTGGTGTGTATACTGGTTAGTGTACGCGCACGCTGACTGAGTGGTCGTAAGTTCGAATGCCGGGTGTTTGCTGCAATTTTTATCGAAATTTATTTTTGAATGTGGTGCTTGCACATTGATTGTAAATCTATAATCAAATGCCAGCACGCACTTCGTAAGGCTGGTCACGCCAACCGAAAACTGATTTTTCTTTTGCTAAATGTTGCTTCTTTGGGGAGTAACCGTGAAAGAGTGGTTACTCCTTCGCAGTTACTCCTGAAATGATGCAATGGGTGTAACAAGTTAGTTACTCTTCGGAAGGAGCAACCTCGATACCCCTTTTCCTCATTTGCTTCTTAGAGGGTGGTTGAAATTTCCGGAGCCCTCCACTACGGCGTCTCTCATAATCATATGGTGGTTTTGAGACGTTAAACTCCACATATCAATCAATCCACTAATTAAATAATCAATAAATAATTAATAGAATAAACTAAATGGAAGTGTAGTAATGCTGAAACACAATCCGCATTCAGCGCCATATTAGAAACCATGCGTAACATACGGTAGTACGTGAATGCCTTGCATACTTTTGTTGTTTTCCCCTTTCATTTCTGCCAACGGCTGTGTAGTAGGCCAGACAGTACTTAGTAAGGCCTGCTTTTCCGCTTTCGTGTGGTAAAGCGAAGATACGATTTTCTTTGTTCGATGTATCGCTGAAATACCTGGCTTGCTGTGCGCAAGTCAGCTGTTTCTGGAACGTGGTTATGGAAAACTGCGCACATTTTACATTCGTTCACCGACGTTTGTCCGGCTCTCATGACATGGCACATACAGCAATTGATTGATTGATATGTGGGGTTTAACGTCCCAAAACCACCATATGATTATGAGAGACGCCGTAGTGAAGGGCTCCGGAAATTTCGACCACCTGGGGTTCTTCAACGTGCACCCAAATCTGAGTACACGGGCCTACAACATTTCCGCCTCCATCGGAAATGCAGCCGCCGCAGCCGGGATTGCACATACAGCAAAATTAGGTGCCTTTCAAATTCTTGCCTTTCGTTTGTCTTTTTTGTTTCTAGCTTTTTCCTGGCACAAATAAAACGCGGTACAATTTGCCTGACGCATGATTGTTCGACTGAATTTGTAGATCCGCTAAATAATACCCACATATTATTGCAAGCTGTGGAAAAAAATTGTTATAAATACTTCTTTGTTCATTTGTACTGTATAACGAAGTAATTGCTCCTTGTATTGTGTTGTTGTCAACTAAAAGTGTAAGTAACTTTACATGTGATTTGGAATGTTATTACTTTTTCTTAAATATCATGTACACAAAGTGGTTCTAAGAGAGAAAGGGAAGAGAAAAGTGAGCCCCGACACTGTCCGCTTCAGCGAGCGACACCTCAACAGTAGCACACAAGGGATGGGGGTGAGGAGGGATTAAAAAAATAGGAATAAAGGTGTAGAGAGAGAGAAAGAGGCGTGAGGGGGTAAGCGAGAGAGCGACGATATATCGAGGGGATAGGAGAGATAAGAAAGATGGAAACATGGTACAGGAGTCCGAGGACGGGGCACCACTTGCGAGAGCTCTTGTCGGCGTCAGGAGGTGGCGTAGAGCAAGTCCAGTCGGTCATAGCTACACTGTCGTCGGTGGTCGGCGTCAGGAGATGACGTAGGGCGAGCCCAGTCGCCCAGAGCTGCGCTGACGTCGGAGATCGTGAGGGCACAACCGGTCGGCACGGAATCCAGCGAGCTAGTCGAATATCATGTACGTGTTGCCCTTTCTATAGTGACTCTGTGGTTGACAATATTGAAAATAAGTAAAACATTTAAAGTAAACAAAACTTACAAGAAACGAACCGTGCTACGACCCACATCGGTACACGACGCACACTATCCCCCAGCTTCCGGCACGCAAGCTGGGGGATAGGGTCTATTGGGTCTAGGGCAAGCTGGGGGATCGGGATAGGGGATAGGAAGCTGGGGTCTACGCGCAGCGCTCGGACTCTAGGCACATTGCGTTGTCCCTTATCAAGCCACGTGTCGCAGCGGCACGTGGCGTCGTCGTGGAACATTACAATAGCAATAAAAGAGGGAGAGAAAAAGAAAGAAAAACAAATAAAGAGAAGGGGGAGGAAAAAAGCAAATTCGTTGAGCTTTTGTTTGCGTTCCTTAGCTGCCTAGACTCAGCGCAGTTACTTATCAAGCCACGTGTTGTAGGGCATGTAATGTTGGGGGAGGGGGGGGACCCGCAATACCAATTAAAAAAAGTAAAGAACGAAATTTGTTGAAAATTTTTTTGTGTAATTCAGGCATCTAAGCACTCAGTGCTATAAAGGGATCCTCGATACGGGAGTATTTTCTATCAGCGTCTTCGTAGGCGTGTATTCACCGGTATCTGCTAAAATAATAAGCACCTCGAAGCACTTGAGCTCACTTCGGCGGTCGGTCGTAGTGCTAAGCCGAATGCGTCCCTTGGCCACCTAAACTATTCCCGCGCTTCGATCTGGACCGCTGAGTAGTAAGAAATTCACGACTCCCTTGCGGGATCTCGCGACCATTATACGGTGCTAACCTTTACACTCGCTGTTTCCGGTCCAGTAAACAGACAACTCCATATTCCTCCACCACCCTTACTCCACCACCCTTACGTGTATTAAGGCGTAGGTATGCCAGACCAGAAGTGTACAGACGCTGGCTAATGCAATATTTGTTAGGGTTTCGAGTCACAAAACCACGCCCCAAAACCCATAACCATGTTGTCATGAGAGAGCCGTATGAAGGAGCGCTGAGGAAATTCACACCACCCGCGGTTCTGTAACGCGCGCATAAATAAAAGCACACAGGCTTCTATACTCTGTCTCACCACCTTGGTTCAGCACTATACTCGGGGACGATTTTTTGTGGCAATGAAGGGAAGGCTATGGAGCCAAAGTGGGCGTGTGCCACCGCTGTAGGATACAGTGCCACAAACGCGCCCGTGTTTCCCGCTTGAAAATGATAAAAAAAAGTGGCATCATATCCACGGTGTGAATCATGGAGAGTGGGGAAAAGCATCCGTCCGTCCATTCATTCTTGCTTCCGTCCGTTCATGCGTCCTTCTGTGTGACCGTCTGTGCGTCCATCCGCCCGTTCGTGCGTGCGTCTGTTCGTGCGTCCGCACGTCCATCCCTGCGTCCGTCCCTGTGTTCGTTCATGCCCCTGCGTCCTGCGTCCCCTGCGTCCGTTCATTCGTCCATCCGTCCGTGCAGCCATCCGTGCGTCCGTCCATGCATATGTCTACGTGTCCGTTCAACCATCTATTCAACACTCCAAGTACCTCCATCTCGCATCTTTTCATCATATATTCCGCATATGGAAGCACCGCTTTCCAGCAGATATTCCAAGGACTAAACGAGAGGTGGCACACGCACACTTTCTTACGGCTTGCGCTTCGTGTCTACTTCCCACCTTTAACCACCTCGACTTCATGGTATATACTAGTTCACTGTATTCATCGCACTGCGGCCCAACGCTCGCTAAACCTTTCAAAAACCAAGGAAGTTACGCCCAGCGAGTATAACGTAACAACCGTTTCTTGTCAGATAGTGCTCAATGTACATGCCAATTGCTGCTAATGGGCAATGAGAGACAGGAGAATTCGGCTTTTAGGTAACGCACACGCTGCGAAGTTTTTATTGTTCAACAACGCACAGGAGAAATCTCCCACCGGCACCACCTTGAAGGTCAAAGCGTAACACATGTTACGTACTACGACGACGGACCAACGGGTGCCGTTTTAAGGAGCTTCGCCCCTAAAAGAACATCATTTTCTAGTGGATGCTGTTTATTAAGAGACGCGCTGCACGCACCGCAGATATATTCATATCTTTTTAAATGCGAAGCATTTCTTAGCGAACTTTGACGACTTTGAGCGTATCTATCTATCTATCTATCTATCTATCTATCTATCTATCTATCTATCTATCTATCTATCTATCTATCTATCTATCTATCTATCTATCTATCTATCTATCTATCTATCTATCTATCTATCTATCTATCTATCTATCTATCTATCTATCTATCTATCTATCTATCTATCTATCTATCTATCTATCTATCTATCTATCTATCTATCTATCTATCTATCTAATCTAGCCGCCTACGACTTTTAGCTCTCCTGATCGTTTAGATAACGGTATCAATACCAAACTTGGTAAGGCATAACATCACTGTATGACGAGCATGTTTGTCTAGTCATAACATGAAATCATGATATATGTCCTGAATGTCATGATTTACATTTCATGCTCTTGTTGCTCATGCGGTAGTCTCGTTCACATGACATGTCGCAGAACTGGTATGGTGTGACATGATTGCAAGGCGAACACTAACCTCAAACCCTAACATGAAAATGATGACATGCGTGTCATGTAACAACATGACTACATGCCACGCTCATGATGCGCTGGCGGCCGTTTCGCTAGGTTCGCTTATACCAAATTCGGTATTACGGGACGTGAATGGATGACGAAGGTATGAGACTGGTGCAAACATGATAAAAGTGAGATTCGTGTCATGTAAGAACATGACTATATGCTACGCTCATCTTGCGCTCGCGGCCGTTTCGCTAGCTTCACATGTACAAGATTCGGTATTACGTGACGCGACCGAATGACGTAGAATAATGACACATCCAAACATGATAATCATGAGATGCGTGACATGTAACAACATGACTACATGCCGCACTCATGATGCACTCGCGGCCATTTCGCTAGCTTCCCACATGTCAAATTTGGTTTCACGTGACGTCAATGGATGACGAAGGTATCGGACTGGTGCAAACATGATGATCAGCAGATGCGTGTCGTGCTAAAACATGACTACATGCCACAGTCAAGGTGCCAATACACTTCGACGTGACAAGTTGCGCGTGCGCGTCGGCGTTCGTTTCGTGGCGTCACGCCGGCGTTGCCACGCCAAGCGCCGATCCTGCCGTGTACTCGCAGGTGCCCGCCGCACTGCGTGTCTTTGACGCATGCGCGTTTCAGCGCGTCCGCCGTCCCTCTGTAAAAGAGGCAGACGCAGTGCTGTCTGGGTAACGCATCGGCACGAAATGCAGCATGTCGCATATCGCGCTGGTTACCATTGGGCCGCGCCAATGGACGCTGGTCACGTCGGTCGCGCCTTGCGTGAGACTAGAGATTTCTCGCGTTTTGCTAACGTATAACGTCGCTGTGCCCTGCGTGCGCGCGCGTCAACGTTACGTTGGAGTATATTGGGCCCTTCATGATGCACCTTGGCTGTTTCGCCAGCTCTACATTTACCAAATTTGGTGTTGCGTGACGTCAACGGATGACGAAGGTGTATCACTAGTGCAAACATGATAATCATGACATGCGTGTCATGCAAGAACTCGACAACATACCACGTTCATAGCGTGCTCGCGGCCGTTTCGCTAGCTTCACATATTACTAAATTCAACATCACGTCACGTGAATAGATGACAAGGGTAAACGACGCACCCAAACATGATAATCATGGCACGGAAGTCTTGTATGGCATAATTTACCTCTACCTCGTAGCGTTGTGGTGATTTTAAAGTGGCATATCAACCTTCCTAATTCGTGCTTCGCATATCGTTGATTACCACTGCACGTTGGATTTGGTATTTTCTTTTGTTGCTTTCTGAAGAGTCGCTTCGGGTTTTTGCGCGTCTGAAACATCGCACGTTTCACGTGCACCTCACAGTCAAAATGGCGTCTCGTGTCACCCTCCAGCTATTCGGACGGCTCGCACGAAGGTGCTTGTGTCGAATCCCACTCACAAATAGCTGTGCAAGCGGACGTATCAAATTGTGCGCAGTGGGATTACGTGAACACGGCCGTCATTTGAAAACGCGAGCCGAATGGGACTACTTTGCAGAGCGGTACAGGAGCAGTAGCTCAGCCCACGTAGCCTTCCCTTCGTTGCTACAGAAAGTAGAGAAAATTGTCCCCGAGAATAGGTTGTCGAATTTTCCGAGCCCTCCACTAGGCCGTTTTTCATATTTATATCTTGGTTTTGGGTGCGTAAGGTCATAGATATTATTATTATACATATTATTTATATTATTATTATTATTATTATTATTATTATTATTATTATTATTATTATTATTATTATTATTATTATTATTATTATTATTATTATTATTATTATTATTTCCAGATGTGACATGAATAAGGGCCCCTCTAGACTACTTTCTGCGGCTCTTTCTCAGCCTGCTTCATTTATTAAATGTCTGTGTAATCGAAGATCGGCAAGTCCAATTCAATAAGTTGAACAATCAGAACGTCCCTGCTTTTTTCTTACGGCTTCTCTCTTCCTTTTCTTGTCTCTCTCTCCCTCCCTCCAGTTCAGGCCAACAAAACAGGCTTCATGTTTTGGTTAGCTTCCCTGACTTTATATGATACTTCATCTCTCTCACTAAAGCATACGACGTTTTAAGAGGGATGGTTGGTCCGGCTACAGGCATAAATTCTACAACATAGATGCCTAATATGCCACAGACAAAGTGCCCGCTGTGTAGGAACAAGTTCGCAACGTTAAATATATTCTGACAGTATAAATCGTTATCAAGTTGAACCCTTCGTTAAAGCGAAGAAGCAGGTGCGCCAAAAGTTAGTTCCGTATATTCGATAATCGTTGTAACAGTACGTCAACGTTGCATTCAACGAATTGGTAATCTGACTAGGGACAAAATTGTAGATATGAACATGAATTGTTGTATGCTTTAAAATAGCTGAAGAGACAATCGTGATTATCGATTATCGTTGTGGCATTAACATCGATTCATGCAGTGGTGCAACCAAATGTTGTGTTTGCAGGAACTTTGTTGAGAACTGAGGCTAACTCATGGCCTGCGTCTTGTCGGCCCTTGAGGGGGCCCCGAGAACCCTTGCGGGATGACGCGTAGATGATGTTGAGGAATCGATTGATATGTGATTGGTACGTAAGGTTCAACGTCCCAAAACCACCATATGATTATGAGAGACGCCGTAGTGGAGGGCTCCGGAAATTTCGACCACCTGGGGTTCTTTAACGTGCACCCAAATCTGAGCACATGGGCCTACAACATTTCCGCCTCCATCGGAAATGCAGCCGCTGCAGCGGGGATTCGATCCCGCGACCTGCGGGTCAGCAGCCGAGTACTTCAGCCACCAGACCACCGCGGCGGGGCGTTGTTGAGGAATGAGCTGCACAGCTCTGCCGTACAGTGCGCCTCAGCTTAATCTGGGAAGACGCCGTCTTTCGTTGCGTATAGCCACATGTGTCTAAATAGGTGTGTGAGACCTGTGGTGCAGTACGCAGTTGTCGTCTGAATATGTGTCTGGATATCTTATCCTGAGATGAACGGGACTGGCGAAGGCCCGTGTTTGTAACTCCCTCAAATATACCACTTGGGCCCTGACTGGTCCGGGGTTTGAGGGTGCATAAACACGTTTGAACTTTTAAAGGAAATTTTGTAATGTGACAGTGTCTAGTCGTTGCTCTATTTTTAACTTTGTACAACCGGTCTAACGTGCGTTCTTTTCTTTTTTAAGGTGAACGAAATGTACGCGATGTCTCTCTCGTTCACGGTTTTGATATAAAAAGAATAAACGTCACCTAAACAAAATGTGACCAACCAAAGCTCGTATTTAGTTCGCTAAATCGATAATTCGCTATGACAGTGTTTACCGTAATTGGCTTTAACGGTACATCGCGTTCTTACATCTACGTCGTGCGCAGCCAACAGCGTGGGCAGCCGAGGGCTTCCAAACGCTTCCTCCGAGTCGGACCTGGGCCGCTACGCTACTCTGACAGGCCAGACGAGGGCAAAGTCTCCGTCCCTGAGTCAGGTGACGGTGGACCCCCGCAAGGACAACTCGCACTCGTCCACGGCCTCCAAGCTGGTCCTCAAGGAGGTCCAGTCGCACAGCTTCAAGCAGCACGTCGGAGAGAAGGTGGCCCAGGTGAGCGCTTTGCGAACCGCCGGGCGGGCAGATTCGGCAAATGCGAAGACCTTGTTTTCAAGTATTGCGTGCGAGATATTTAAAGTCCAACTAAAACAAAGCTTCACCTTACCTAAATTTGTTGAAAGTGAGTATACCATAAACCACTGTTCGAAAAGCTCGAAGGAATGCTCAGGCTCGTTCACACTAGCGGTTATAGACAGGTCGCACTACCAAGTTCATCGTAAAGCGCCACTAATAGCCCCTTTGGACGCAAAACAACTACTTTGGGGATGCTATACTGAACGTTGTTGAATTCCACCATGCTGTCAGATTCCGCCATTAATCGATGCTAATTGGCCAAGTGAGCTGCTACGATCTCTCTGATTGGCTTAAAATGCCGCCGTTACGAAATTTGACAACATGGCGGAATCAGCCAGTGTTCAGAATAGCACCCCGGGTCAGCCGCGCGACCGAAGTCGCAAACTGCTGAACCAATCACATGCGCAGGAACCGGACATCAACTCCTTTTACCGCGAACAGATGGGAACCGTGACGGTGCATGTGGCGACGGATACCTGTCGCACGCAGGTGTGAACATAAGTCGTCATGAGCCGCTTTTTGGTCGCCAGTCACAAGTTCCCACCAAAGACCGGTGCTAGTCGACAGTGTGAACGTTCATTTATTGGTGTATAGTTTCCGCAATAGAAACCTTCAAACACAACCGAAACAGATGACGTGACGCGTGCCCTTCCTGGTGGTCATCGCTATGGCGTTGGTACCGAAACGCTGCCTCCGCGATGCTTTAGCGTCTCCTTATCTTCGAGGTCATGCCCTATAGTCGTGCGTCACTTCCGTCTAGGGGCAATGGTGGCGTTATTTTCCCTGAATTTAATTAAATTTTCGCTGTTAACAACGGCTCGTGTTTAACGTTCCACTCGCGGTTTGAAACGTCAAATTTTAGCTTTTGCTATTCTGCTTCTATCCTATTTGTAACTAAGCTTTCTGCATGGTATGGTGAAGTCAATTTTCAAGGAGAACACAGTGCGTAGCATAGTATTAAAAATAGTTGCAGTTTCTCTCTGTTTACTTTAGCATGGGAAGCGTTTTCTTCGGTCCTGCCTGCTTGAATAGCGTCTTGCGTTAATGCTCACTTTCCTGTGGTTAGTGGCTTATCTCTGCCGCAGATCTCTGCCGTAATGAAAACAAACAGATTGTTTTCATTTGTGCTTTACTTAACTCGCATATGCCATCACAGGTGTGCGCACGGGGAGGGGGAGGAGAAATCGCCTTTTTCGGGTCACATAAGAAAGGGTTGGGGTCGTGAACTTCGCCCCGTGCATTGACTTGTTAGAGGTGTTGTTGCGGCGAAGCATCGCCCCCCCCCCCCCCTTGAAGGGGAACCCCGAGCGTTAGTATGTATGTCCTTAACGTTTCCGCAATTACCAAACACACGCTTCTTGGATGACGTTGCTGTGCCAAGAGGAGATTACCGAACAATTAATTTTCGTTGTATTCAAGGAAGTGGTTGTATAGAGTTGCTATGACTTGCTGGTGGTTCGTCGGCTACATCACTCCCCGGACGCGTAGAAAAACAAAGCGTGGCACAACTAATGTTGCAGCCATAGCATTGTGTGATAGTCAGTCGAGCGATATTGACAAATCGTAAACTATGACATGGCCTGCGTTCGTTCAAACGTGGCTGAGAAATACACAGGTCAAAAACGGAGGCAAAAAACAAACAAAAATTGCAACGAATAAACACTGTAGATACCCGTTTTTTTTTTTTAAAGTAACTTACCTGGGTGTTTGTCCCGTAGAAGTTGTAATTATGAAGCAACAGATGTGATATAGACGGTTGCTCGTGTTCTAAATGATGGAATTGAAGTACATGTGCATGTATAATGATGACTGAAGAAGGCGAGTGATACATATACAGCGTGCCCTAGCTAACCTTAGCCAAAGTTTAAAAATATGCCAACACACGCAATTACGACGTGATCAAATTCATGTTGCTGACCATTGCCTGGAATTATTTAGACCATTTTTTGTGTTTTAAAATATTGTTTAATTAGGTATGTTTTATTAGATAACATTTGAAGGAACAAAGATTGATAAATAGTTTCAATGGAAAAGTTGTAGATCGGTTTGCAAAACGTGATTAGAAAGCTTCGAACTTTATATCTGTTCAGTATTAGTGTTTTTCTGCTAATTACAAATGGCTGCGAAATGAAAAAAATACCACGTGACGAACCCCTTCGCGAGCCAGTGCGCACGATGATTCTAGTGCTCCCTAACGTTTCGCATGTATACGAACGACCATATCATTTGTTTCATTGTGCTGTCTCGACAGTGTCGCAACGATAGTGCTGGCTTTGCGATGAACACGTATTTCTATCGGCCACGAAAGCGATAACCGCTGTGACTGCTTATCGTTGTCTTGAACCGTTGCGAGGGAAGCGTATCGATTGATTGATATGTGGGGTTTAACGTCCCAAAACCACCATATGATTATGAGAGACGCCGTAGTGGAGGGCTCCGGAAATTTAGACCACCTGGGGTTCTTTAACGTGCACCCAAATCTGAGTACACGGGCCTACAACATTTCCGCCTCCATCGGAAATGCAGCCGCCGCAGCCGGGATTCGAACCCGCGCCCTGCGGGTCAGCAGCCGAGTACCTTAGCCACTAGACCACCGCGGCGGGGCAGGGAAGCGTATCGTTCGTACGCAGAACGTCATGGAGCACCAGAATCGTGGCGCGGGACCTTGGGCGCGCGTATGGGTGCGCCAGTGGGTTTGTCACGTGGTATTCTTTTGTATTTCGTGGGCATAAGTAGTTAGCAGAAAAACACTGATAATTAACAGATATAAAGGCCAGAACTGCCTAATCGGACATTTTGCAAACCAATCTATAACTTTCTCATTCAAACTTTTGTTCATCTTCATTCATTCGAAAGTTATTTGAGTAAACAGAACTAATTAAACAATATTTTAGAACACAAATATAGTCTGACTAACTCCAGGCAACGGTCAGCAACATGCATTCGGTCGCGTCGTAATTGTGTGTATCGGCATATTTTTAAACTCTGGCTACAGATAACTGGGGCACCCTCTATAGCAATTAGCCGAAACCGGTAAATAGGCTGACAGGCTACAGATATAGAAGTTAGAAACATTCGAGTATTTCATACAGGGAACGCAGCGCCCCCTGAAGTTTCATATTTAGAATTCCTGTCATGGTGCGGACAAAACACACGAACTTTGTGCAATCTATTGCAAAGCTTCGTCGTGTGAAAGGGGCGAAGTAAAGGTGACGGGGTAAAAATGAATTATCTCTATCCCTATAGGTTTTCATATTTTGCGCGAATTTGATAGACATTATCTAAAAACGCTGTGTCGCGGTTAAAGTTATTACTTATTGGGATGCAGGAGAATGCTTATGATCGCCGGCGTGTTTATGCTTATAATATCTGGTTTCTTTCTCTGGCCTTGTTTTTAGGACAACAGTGTTTATATAACGCTGTCTATTTTAAGACGCTATATGAAAGCGTAGTCTTTGGTGGTTTGGGAAATCCTCTGAGCGTTTGTAGTCGACAGTGTGATGTTTTCATTTTCAGAACAGCTTTTTTTTAGCAAGAATGGCATTTCCGACGTGGATGGATCGACTCTCTCACATAAAATATAGTTGTTTATAATTTGAAGCAGGTCACACAAGAAAGAGGACTCTTATTACTACTGAATGCCTTAAAATAATAACCAGTATATACCAAGCCATTCATGGTTTGTTCACTGTGAAGACTCTCTCGCTGCCCTTGTCCAGCGGGAAAAGTATATTGGCGATTCCGGTAGGCGTGTGAATGACAGGCCCAGAGAGCACGAGAATTTAGTCGGGAAGGCCGCTTGTCGATGCTCTGCAGGAGTTGTTCCTTTGAACCACTTTTCAGGCAGTGCTCGGCAATTAGAAAGACAACGAATAGGCTGACACGCGAAGATATAGAAGCATACAAAATTGATCGTGATCAAGAAATTGGCGTGAGCGCTTTTTTTGAGAGCCTCTCCAATAAGGAGAAAAACATTTTTGAACGTTGACAAAAAGTGACAGTGTGCAACAAAGCAAGGCTGGGCGTTGGTTTTTCTTCAAACATTATCCTTTGTTTGGTGCTAGCTTGTTGGGCTCATGTAATGTTGCTCTATCAGAGAATAAAGTATCAGCTGCAGTTCAGTGCTTGTCTTGTGTATACTTCCGTCGTCCCCGTCTATATATGCGCTGTGAGCCTTTCATGCTACGAGCGCTACAAGTGCAGCTTGAGCCTCTAGTGAAACATGCGAGGATGAAGGCCTGTGGCAAAAACAAAAAAAATACAATAAGAAACAGAAAACTCAGGTTTGCTCGAATCTATTGGGACTCGGGAGTTGGAGCGTCGCGTGCTTAGTTTCTATGAAGGCGGTTGTACGTTTGGCCCAGCAATCTGGGCCAAACGAAGTCAGTCAGGACCATACAAAGTCAGGACCGAAGTCAGGACCATACCGGACCTTATGCAGAGCAATCTTTCAACGCCTCGAATCGTTCTGTAAGGCTGTTGACTTATCTCGGATAACATGATTACAGGTCAACAGGCATGTATATAGATGTATCTGAACTATAGTACGATCACGGTATATCCCTTGTGCATGCGCACTTCGCAACAAAGCGCAAAAGCTGACGGATTCAAGTAAGCGTGTTGAATGGACTGCTTCTCAATGTTTGGCGCGCTGCTACGTGTGTGACGTGACTAACCTTTTGTCGGGTAATGTCCCAAAATTCCGCCTGGCTAAACTTTCGCTTAACTGCTCTACTAATTACTTCGAAACAACTGCTTAGGCTTTGACATCCTTTCAAGTCCCTCGCTGGCTTTCGAATTTCCAGTTAACGAGCCATGGAATCACGCAGCCATTCGCGTAAAATTCGACAACTGATTAACTGGTGTTTTTTTTTTTATTGGGCGTCATAAGTAACGTTGGTATAACCAGCCACATGTCGTGTTATTGTTCCTGTATCATAATAATGCGTTTGTTAAAGTTAGATTGGAAATCTGAACTCGCGACTGCAATTCCATTGCGTGTACGCTGTCACTTTATGTCGCAGTCGTGTTGACAAATGAGCAAAAGTTCATAGTTTTCGCTAAGCTTGTCGAACGACAGATTAAATACGTTTTCACTGGCCCTAACGCGAAGTGTTTGCTGTGCTAGTCGGATTATCGCTTCTTTCTACTGTATTGTTCTTTCGTGCAATGAACACTTGTTTAGAGCTTGAGAGTAGGTCTGTATGCCAAAGCGTTTAATTATGTCGCAGCCTACTGAACTGAGTTAACCTAGAGATTCTCATAACATTTCTTTTAGTCAAATAGTTTCAAAGTCTTCCTCTGTTGAACTTCACCAATCAAATGCGCTGAAATGCAAACTTTGTCGTAGAATATTGCGCAGGGTCCGGAGGACTTATTCTAGCTCCCGTATTTCAATTGTGACCATGGAAATATGCTTCGAGTTTCGCAGTAGTCATCAAATTGTTTGTCTGGTCAATGATACGCCATTTTGACAACAAGCTTGGCTGCGCATTCTGACTGTAACTTAAAAATAAAAAAGGAAGGAAGTATTAGTTGCTGCGTACAATTTAATCGGCCTGCTTTCTTGTTCATGGTCAAGTTCAGGTTTATTGATTCACTCAGCATCGAAAGAGAAAAGAAAGACGACTTTACCTACTACGAATGCACACGAAATTTCGAACTCTGCTGGCTCCATTTTGGATATGCACCGGGCACGATGGGCTGAAACAACACCAAAGCACTTGCTGCTATTCAAAGAACACAAAAAATGTAGTATTACGAAACGATAGTGAAATGAATTTCGCAATATTCTTGTACTTGAAAGTGGCGTTTGATTTTCCCCCAAAGATATATGAGTTGGCACGGGCAAGCTAAGTGAGCTTCATTCAAGTCACTGCATAGAGAGACCTGGCAAATCGATCCGAAGCTGCTGCATCAGTGGACTGGAATGGCCTTCCCTGTGACGTTCCAGCCATCAGGTGTCCATCAACATTTAAAGAGAAGGTCACCGTGCACATTTCCATTTGAAAACCTGTGTACATTCACCTGTAACCCACCCCTTATGTAATACCCCCTACATGGGGGTCTTTAAGGTATTAAAGTGATGTGATGATGTGATGTACTCATAGGCTCAGGGTGGCTATCAGATGCGCCATTGGCAGCGTTGATTTCGAATGTAACTCCGTGCATTGCGATGATCGGAGCAAGATAAAGCTGTTTCTGGACAGTCCTAATACGCCGAATGGACATTTTCTTATCTGTCTGCGAAGTCCGGCCATCCGCGTAGCTTCTGCAGCGCTGCACGCAAGTTTCCAGAGGCCGCCGAGCGCAGATGGTGCGTCGGACTGTGCTGTGCTGTGCACTCGGCGGACGACGGAAAGGCTGTCGTTGGGTGCGCAAGCGAGCAGCTGCGCATCTTGCAAAGCGCAGCACGGCGTCTTGTTTCGGCCGCGCAAGGAGGCGGTGCTGCGCGCGCGCGAAAAACAATGCGGGAAAACGTCAGTGCGAGGACGCCATGCTGCGGCAGGCCGCGAGAAGCGAGCGCGAACTCGTCCCCGTAGCCGCCTTGGCCGATGACACGATCGTGGCGCCGTCGCTGCCGTGTAGCCAGCCTACGCCTTCCGACCTCGAAGATTCGGTGAGCAGCTGCAGCTCGTTATGCTCAACGATTAACGATCTTCTAAATTTCCGCCCATCGGGGACCGCATGTAGTGTGTGTTCCTGCAGCTAACGTCATTGCCTAACCGTTATTTCTTTTGTTTCGTTTTATGCTTGTTTTTACAGCACGTAAGCATTCTTTAAAAGCGCAAAGAGGGTGAACTGGCACAGGGGCGTGCTCCACTAACTGTACAAGGACTCAAGACGCGCAGAAAGAAAGATAAAAAAACACTGTCGTTTTTTTTTTTCTGTGAGTTTTCGCGATGCTAACGGAATAAGCATTCGTCTCGAAAACCATGTATGGGTGTGTAAAGATTAAGCATCAGAATAAAACATTTGGAATGGGAAGAAAGCAACACACACTTGCCGCTAGACCAGCCTACTCGCGTATACCGTGTTTTCGTGAATACCCCCAGCCTATGGCCTGAAGCTTTTGTTCGAACTTTGCCAGCAATATCTGACACCAGTTCGCTGAAGTTGGCTGAAGGAGCCCTAGGTACTTTCGGCTAGTAATGGGTATTTTTAGCAAACCAATAGCGGAGGTCAGCTACCTTACGTTGGCTATTTTATGGTTAACGCCAACTAATTTTAAGGATGGCTAGCGTTGGCGTTTGTTCCCAGTGCTATGGTTGAGTAATTGGTGTGCGACTAGCGAAGTATCTCACAATACCCCCTTAGGAAGTTTTACAATAATTTATTCACTTTCCTGAGCAGCTATAGTACAAATTGTGTAACTGAGAGAAGAGGATAGATGATCTAACGTGGTATAGCTTCAATAATGTTATGTGTGGGTTCTAGTTGTTTTTGTTTTATTTCCTTTTAACTTTGTCTGACGTTACGTCTGCTTTGTAGCTAACGCCTACTTCCTACTTGTTTTAAAGACTCGAAGCTTATGGAAACGTTAACTGCTGACTGTCCATAACAGTGGCTATAGGTGGAAAGAAGACATGAAACATTGACGAGATAGAGCCACATATGTTATGCAGGAATAGTTTAACCTATAACACGTAGCCGTTTTAATGACAATGTGAAGTAATATATAGATAAGCAGAATGAAACACCACCGAAGCCTCACTTGAATAGCTTTAAAAATGTTAGCTGAAGACTGGTTGCTGTTCCGTAACACCCATTAGAAGCCAAGTATTATCGGAAGCCACCGTGACGATTCGGAGCATTGACAAATGTGGCGTAGTTTGTCAGTTAGCCATATCTCCTGCTGTATCACGTCACTCATGTACGGCACCACCCCTATACACTATTTCTTAGTGATTTGCAGCACTCCAAAGCCAAAATTCGCCGCTGGCTGTTTCAGTCAAACAACAGGGAGCTTTAGAATAACGTACCACGAGCCATTGCGGTGCGGTCGCTGCCACTGCGCATGCGCCGTACGCGAGCCGCCGTTCGCTGCCCTGCCCGCATAAAATCCGAAATAGCGGGTGGCGTAGCACGGCCCGCGAACGCTGGTGTCGAGGCTATGTGTAGTTTCCGTGCATTTGAGTTTACGTGGAAGCTAAAGTCCCTATATTGTTCGCTAGAAGGGGCAAACCTTATTCTAAAACTCATATGTGGCCCGCTATGCCCTCAACGCCCGCAGCGCCTGCACACGTTATTTTAAAACTTCCTAACGATTGTGCGATTGATGTCAGCGGGATAAGTTACGGGTATTACGAACCATACGAGTGCGCACAACGCGTGGCACAGCTGTATCGAGAAAGACGAGACATGTTTTTCTTTCTTTTTTTTTGCACATGTACGCGAAGTTGATACCGCTTACACAAAAAAACGCATTTTTGGTACGTTTTGTTACGCACAATGGCGAAAAAAAAAACGCGACATGAATAATTTAGAAGTCCGGAGACGGGGGTAAAACGAAGAGCACCGCAGCGATTCCACGCTACTTTTCCCGCAGCCTCCTCAGCTCGAACCGCAACGACCGGCATAAAGATTATATTGACGAGTGGTTTATACTCTCGTAGAACGTGTGTTCGTGGCCCATTCAGTTGTATACGCGTACAGAGCCCCTGGGATTATGCGGTGTATGCGGTGCCTACGGGATTTTCGCTAGAAATAAAACAGGAGCTAAGGGATTCGTGAACGAACCCGGCCCCAGATGGGCACACAATCGAATTCCCTTCACCGCTGTGCAGTGGCGTCGTCGGAAGTGTGCCGTGTAAACGTATAGGGGCCCTTTAAACCACGCTGCTTCCGCGCAGTTGACCCCTCTCGGCACAGCAGTGTCGTCGAAGACAGTTGTCGCAGAGACAATAAGCACAAAAGAATAAGGTGACTTTCTGTTTGTTTTTTTTTCGGCACACGTGTAGTGTGAGTGAGATTTTATTAGAAGGCAGAGAGGTCGGCCTGAGCTAGTTCGCTCTAGCCTGCTACTCTACACAGGGGATAAGGGAAAGGGGAAGGAAAGAGGGATGAAGGGTGATGATGGGGACAAGAAGAGGTGGTGCGTGGGTACAGTAGCCACTTAGCATAGTACCCTACAGTCTAGTTTCTAGTCCAGTGCTTTTTATAAATTCTAGAACAGCCTTTGTAGCAGTTTTTGACACTGTTTGGTCATTCATTGCTGACAATATGTGGCTTTCACCTCATGGTGTTCGTCCAATGCTTGCCAACGTTGCAGTTAGCATAGTTGCTGACAATATGTGGCTTTCACTTAATGGTGTTCGTCCAATGCTTGCCAACGTTGCAGTTGGCACACGTGTACTTTTGTATACTGGGCTGCCGGTGACCGAAAGATGACGTTGTGTTTGCCTCGTATCGATGGTCAGGCGGTCAAGACGTAGACTGCCGGAGTGGGCGCTGGGGAACGTCCATCGCGGAGGCCGTCTTTTGTGGACGCGCTGTTCCAACCGGTTGTCCGGTGGCGCCCTCGGTCGGAACGACCATTTGCCGAGCGGTCATTTGCAAAGTCGGCGATCCGTCACGAGTGGGCGGGCACGAGTGAAAGGCCGTGAAAGAAATGCAGTAAAAAAAAAGAAGAAGAAAGAATGCCGCGTCTCTACGCGTCCTCTCATCCGCTCCTTTTTCTTCGAGCCTTCTCTCCTCGTCCTGTTCGCTAGGCTCATTTCCTGGTTGCCCGCGTGGATATTGATTCGCCCTGCAAGTGGGCACCATGGACGCGTTAGTGTACCAGTACGGGGTATGAGGGAGGGGTTAAAGAGGAGAGAGTCGGCGAGTACGAAAGGGTCTGTATAACGTTCGTTTTCTCACAAACCAAGAGCCGCCGCCCTACGCGACGCCGTATCCATCGTCCTTAACTCTCCTCCATTATTTTGTTTGTTTGTTTGTTTGTTTGTTTCTAATATTGCATCTATTCGCTTTGTCTGGCGTTCGAGAAGGCTTTGTTGTCTTTACTTCCAGCCCCTTCTTCGTCTACTTTTCAGTCCTTTTTTCCTATGTTCTTATTTATTTTTCGCCGCTGTTTTATTCTTTTTCTTTCTTTCTTTCCTTCTTTTTTTCTTTCTTTCTTTATTTATTTGCTATCACTCGGTGTGGCATACGTAACGCTGTGGCAAACAAAAGTATGCGAAAAGAGAACAATATCAAGGATCTCCTTTTTACGGCTCATCAGTCTGTCAGCGAGAAAATTACCGCCACCGCGAAGGAAGATTCGGGTTTCTCTACTTACGAAAGTGTCTTACGAAAACACCACTTCTCGACCGGCTGCGCATCGTGGGGATGGCATCAAATATACCGCCGGCAACGGAAGGAGGAGCGAATTTGCGTATGAAACGTACGCAAACATGCGCGAACGAATGAGCGAATCGTCAGCAATGCCCTTCCGGTTTTTTAAAACGGAATACCCTCTCATATCTGCACCTATATTCAGCTTTATAAATATAGACGCTTAGAAAGCCGCCTACAATGGTGCGACTTGCGCGCCGAAACGCGCAGCTGTGAGTTTACTGCCCTCACGCTATCCTTGCGATGTTCTTACGTTATTTTCATGTCCTTTTTTGCTCTCGTTATGTTGGCGCGCTGAGTACACATCGCTTTTTGGCACAATCGCAATATTTCAAGCAACATATACAAATGAGTACGTGGAGGAATATATATAGGAAGCACGTGGGACGCCCCAGGCGTGTTGATAAGCGATAGGAAAGTAAGCGTGAACAGATTATGCTCTACGCATCTGCATAAGAAGACCAGAGGCCGATTTCATAAAACTTGTCTCCCGTAAGATTTGTCAGCAGGCTTGACTGATAACATGTCCTGCATTGTGATCGACAGAGATATCACCTTTCGAAAGCCTTCAGTGCAAGACGTTTTCTTGAATATGAGCGCTAATTACTTGTACTCTCGGGCCCACGTTAACGGTGAATATACGTAATGATGTAACAAGTTGTCTGTTGGAGCGGCTAACGTACGGACTGTGGATTTGGCTACGTCGCAACTGATGGCTAGCGAATACTGGCAGCCAGCATATGATACGGACAAGATGCTGTCGTCGTCGTCCGTTCAACTGATCGATGAAAGATGGCTACCTCGTCAAGGGAGGAGAATCCTCGTCCCATAGAGCGCCGAGAGGGTGTCAGGGAGAATAGTTTCACAGATAACACACGCGTGTGTTCTGTGCAGCGTCCTTTGTCTGGAGCTGTTTGTTGCTTTGCTAAGATTGCAATGGGCGCCTTAGCCAACGTGTTGATTGGCAATGTCCAGAAATAACAGAAAGATAAATAGTTTCATGTAGGTAATCAAATACACCTAAGAAGTGCGATTTTGGTCTACCTATTTATTCAATCAACATGATTACTGTAAACAGAGCTGATATTAAACAGAAGTAAGTAGTGTGTTTTTAATATGAAAAGCAGAGGACAGATAGCAATCGTACGATAATTTTTATTCACGCAAGAGAAGAGAGATTAAATATCTGTAAATGGTCAACTGGCCCTGGAGCTACAGTGTAAACCGACTGATAGGGGTCCACATTATTTATAGTTATGATAATAAGGACGCTACGGTACAAATAGTAGTGATGTCAGCGTTGTCTTTAGCAATGACCCTAAGGTCACATTTGTCGCATGCACCGCCTTTTTTTTCATTGAATTAAAAAAACTGTTTCATTTATAGGTTGTTATTTTCCATTGCACTGCGAAGATAGATCGCCATACTTCTAACGCGAGAGAAATAAAAGAAAAAGTCAAGGTTAATGGCCCATTGGGGGTGCAGAAAAGCTTGCTGTTGTCATTAGGCCGAACAACTTTTCAGTGTTCTGATTGAAGCCTCGGTAATTCGGAAAGGCGACAACAAACAACGTTCCCTTTGTATCTCGGACAAATTAGATTGCCTTCACTGAATGGTAATCAAGCGTCAATCTCTTTGTACGGGCTTCGCACTCTGTGTTAAACACGGGCGTACGACTAGAGGAAGTTAAAAAGAAAGAGCATTTTGTTGATATCTTTTTTTCGCTAGTTAAGCATTCAATCGTTTTTGTGACGTCTATCTAACGAAGCACGAGGAAAGCATTCTGAGAAGAACATTATTATCGAGGAATCGAAGGTTTGTGTATACTTGGTTAGTTCATGCGTTAGAAGCTGGTTTGCCCTCATACACAATCGTCTGTCAGGTTCTTCAAAAAGAAAAAAAAATGTTTCTAACTATTTTTAACGTAACGATATTATTCTTCAGCAAAAGGGCGTACTTGTGAGCATGTTGGTAACGCTGGATTTTTGGTTAGTGGCTCAATGGCAATGCAAAATAAGAGGAGAAATAAAGAAAGCGCCAATTGAAGCCAGTTCAGTTTTCTAGAACATCTTAGACTGACTACGTCTATCGACGCTTTGATGGCCTAACACATCCTTTTCATCACAAAAGAACACACGCTAATGATGCACGTTCTCGTGTGCACTCAGAGACACTCAAGTTACGTCTGTGAAAGTGTGCTGGCAAAAGACATTGCTCGTATGGTTTACCTTACGAAAATCCCGTATATGGACCTATATAAAAATTCCCATATATGGCTACATCAGAAATTGGGCATATCAGGCTTTATATAGAATGTTCATATATGGGCCTTATAGAACCTTATATGTGTATGGTCATATATGGAAATCATCTACATATGGCTATATGTATAAGCATCCTTATAAGGTTAAACATAGATTCATATGAATACATTTATATATTATTCAGATGAGTCATCTACATTAATTCAGCCTGTATCGCCGGCATAAATTATAGTCCCACAAAAAATTCTACATCTAGAAATATTGCTATTTGTTGAAAGGTCTGCATGCAGTCACCATCGTCTCCAATTGCCATTCACTTGCTATGTAAATCAAAGACATCTTTTCTTACTTGTTATTAGAGCCTCCTCATTGAGGCGCGAAGCGCCTTAATGAGGAGCCTGCATGTGGTACTTAGCTAAGGCAGAGAAGAAGCCGAGTGTTGCATACCTGATAGGCCGCTAGAGTGAGAGAATAAAACTGCAACTTTGTGAGTGGATTGCTATTCCTGACACCATGGTATGGTGATCACTTTGATTGTGGTGCTAAAATGATGGTCACTAAATGCACGAAATGTGCTGTTTCTTTGTCTCAAGTTTCTGCTCCTCCTCTTCGTCGCCGTAATTTCCATCAGTCACGGGTGAGCGAATCCACCACTTACCTCGAGCAATACGTCGACCTGCAATTCCGTCCTGTGTTTGTACACCTCCATATCTCATCTTAGCGTGCAATTATACGAGTCACTTCCGACGGGAGCGCTTCTCTTGGCACTCAATGTTCTGTACCCTAACACGTTGCGGTGTTGTATTTTCTGCGCCCTACATCAAGCGCAACATTCCGATCGCCCTTTCCCTACCAAAAGGGACACTAATGCTTCTCTTGGCACTCAATGTTCTGTACCCTAACACGTTGCGGTGTTGTATTTTCTGCGCCCTACATCAAGCGCAACATTCCGATCGCCCTTTCCCTACCTAAAGGGACACTAATGAGCGAAACGAATTTTCGCATATTAGTAAAGTACAATTTCACTATCTTGAAAACACCACTCTTACCGTGACATGACGCAAGGAAACGCGCGAAAAGAAAATGCGTGTGAAAATGACACCCCACGGTTTTCGCACCAAACACCGTGACGTAAGATATTTTGAAGGCGTTTACTGGGTACTACGGAGCTTCCAATCGATAAAAATATGAGTACATTGTAATCCTTGGATGCTGTACACTTAGAATTGAGTCAAAGACACGAAAATATAAAAATGCATTTTGAAATTTCTTACGTCACGCGCGGAGAATTTAGCGCGAAATTTAAAAATGATAGTTTGACCATGATTATCTCCGCTAATAATGAAGTTGTGATAGTGAAACATATGGAATTAGAGTTATCATAGTGCAGTTTGTGAATCTAAACCAAGTCATTGTTCCTCTTTCTAGTCCCTGGAAAGGGCCCCCTATGACAACCCCTGAAAGTAGAAAGAAGGAGTGCCTTATTCACTCCTGGTGTTAGCCTTCTTTCCGGCACAATTCGTGACGACAGCAGTTTTTTCACGAACTGTCATGAGGAGATAAGCTCGCGATTAGTTCATACAATATCATTTGTGACTTCACTCCCACCCATCCCTGTCTCGCATGACTAGCGTGCTCTGTATCATCTCACCACACTTCGTTTTCCGCGTTTTCGACTTTGCAAGTGGGAATGAGAGCGTCTATAGCCGAAAAGCGCGAAACCCTCATAGGCTCCACGCTAAGCGGTTACATCGCTTTACGCGCTTTATGAAGAAAAAACGATGCGACGAGGAAGCATACTTAGTAGTACTCATGGGTGCCGCGAAGCACAGCGACGCTGCTCTGTGTGGAGGTCCCACCAGCAGGGTCATGATTTCGTCGTGCTCACTTCGGTGGAGATAAAGACTGGGTACTTTTCATTCAACAAAATGCCAGAAAGCTCGTAAAATAATCTCGCCACTCCCAAATCTGAACACTGAGGGCTAGCGTGGTGTGGCGCCATCTATGTCGGGAGCTTGCCACCTCGAGCAAACTGAGTCCGATCAATAACACGCGTAGTGCGGGAAAGAGCCACGAGATGGCAAAAGCTAGCTACTTGGCAGCAGTTGCGTGCGGTGTGCTCTGGAACTAATATGCCAGAAAGCTTTCATTCGACGCGTTTGGTGCCGTCCTTGTACGGCCTTTATCTTACGTGCGTGAGTACCGGAACCGTATTTTTTTGCGGCGGCTTGGTTTTTATCTCCCCTACTCGCGCTTTCTGGGTCAGGTTTAACGCCTTGATTTAAGTGCACTCCCACGAACCAGAATGCTGTGGCCCGTTCGGAACTTCCGAGCGAAAGGCATGGGACGTGACCGTGCCTTTGTTACAAAAAGCCGGACTCGGGATTTGCCCGAAAAAAAGCAAACATCTTCGATAATGGGTTGGTAGGGAACTGCTGGGTAAACTGTGGTGCTCCGGGGTCACACGTTGCACCGCACAAAGTCGGCCTTCTTGTGCGGCACTTCGTGGGATATGCTGGTTCTGCAGTTTGCGTGTTTGGGCGCGCCTTCTGAGAAACCATCACGCTTGTGACCCCGTTGTTGTTACGAGCCTACCTGTGTCATGGTTGTCAGTGTTTTGTAATTTAGGTGTTTGGTTTGTGATGCCGAAAGTAGTTTACTACGGAATAAGGAACCCCCAGACTTTGTTTCGCAAACACGTCGGGGTGGCACTGGGCACTTATCCATCAAAGTTGCACGCAGTTTATGCCGTCACAATAGAATAAAACGAAACAATGCGTATCATGCCTTTGACCTGGTGTTGTTTACGTATTTATTTCCTTTTGAAACTCTGTTTAAAAAATGAGTCGAGGAACTCGATTGGGGTGTTTAAAACAAACAAAGCGTTTTGTCCTGTGTGTTACAAAGAAAAAGAAAGTGTTGTTCAGAAAACAGACGTGTGCGAATGCTAGCACGCTGCAAGTTATATCAGATTGTTTTTTTTTTCATGGGATCTGCCGCATTTTTTTTTTCTTTTCATTGTCTGGTTGACATAGACTCAAAGCAGTATTTATGAACAGTTAACAGAAGTATTTATGAACAGTTAACCGGGATCCTCAACTTAGGCCCCAAGAAGGGAAACAATAGCTCACATCAAGCCAATGGTTTTATATCTTTCATATGCCGGTGCTGCCCGTCAGAAACATAAAGGTATATACCACGAGAACTCAATATAGCAGAAGTAGAATGTCTCAACGTCATTCTCGGGAATACATAATTGTCCTCACAGAGTAAAAGGAAATTAATTTTTCCCTACCCCAATATCGTGCCGCTATCATTGGGTGATCGCTGATGAGGACTGCAACCATGGCAAAGGGATTTTACGAGAATATTTATTTGATAACCTGATTCGCGAATAAAAAGCATACATTTTGTGTACTAAATGCGCTTTGGAAGACAAAGAATAAAATACCTACAGTGAGAGATACAAGGAGCGGCAGATGTGACAACATAATTTTGACGTCAAGCGCTTGTTAGAAAATTCAGACAGCCCAGCTGTACGCCATACGTTCACGTGATATCCCTCGTTGCGGATTGGTCGTTGGTCGTATTGTGTGAGTTGGGCCACTCGCCACCACACGAAGGGCCAACAAGGCGACGCTGTGTTTTTCGCCCTGAACGAGAAACAACAAAAAGTTAAATTTGTACTTGTGAGAATTTCGCCGTTTAGAGATGTGTTCCAGAGCAAAGTCTAAAAATATGCCTTCTCGGAGTTAGTATGCACCCGGAAGGCCGTCCAGCACAGATATGAACTATTTCGGCTCGGCCTATTCGTGTTTGAGGTGGCGGAAGCTGAAGAAAAAAAAATTCGAGGCAATAACGCAGAACTGCGCTTCATGCTCCATTATTGGTGATATAGTGAATCGGTGTCGCGACCTTCAAGGAGCTCTCCACGTTTTGTGTCAGCAGCATTATTTCGCGAACGCGACTCTTATGGCGGGACTGAAATTACCTTGTGGGCTACCGAGATTCTAACACGTTGATTTCCGAGTGCCTTTCTAGGTATTCTCATTTTGGAAGTTTTGTGTTAGGCTGGTTGCTTGTGCCTTTCAAATACGTGTATCATGCATGGACAAATAAGCACTAAAGTGAAAGGGAGTTGTGAGAGTGCAAATTGTGTTCTATTTTCCCAATGGCTATCTTGCTACTGTCAGTATATATGCTTCACACGCTATGTCAGCACGAAGAAAGTGTATTTTCTCAACACTGTTTTCAAAAAACAGCGTATTTACAAGCGTCATTAGCTCAATATTCTGGCAAACTAGGTTCCAACGCTACATTTTTATCAGATATTCATAAAAAATTACCACAAGTTTCCTATTCATCTCAATGGTGCTACTCGTGAGAAAAATCATGAGTTGACGTGTGTGGGGAATAGGGTTTCTCAACTGTGTTAAATATCATCGCACACCAGTACCAGTCTTTATTCTTTACTTTGAGACACAAATGCGTGAACTGTCATTAAAGAAAACTATTTCTTCGAGGCTATCACACTTTTTCGCTAAATATGAGGGCAAGAGGATGATATCTAATACATGTATCTGTCTTATCACCGATAAAAAATTTGCGCTCAACACCATCGTAATGTCTGAGTGACAAGCTCTAGTGTAGCATGTCTATGTGTAGTGGTTGAAGCAATACTTGAGATGGACGGAGAGACGCAATAGGGCGCTTTCGTTCCTCCATCCATCCGTCTCAAGTTTGCTGAAACCACATAGCATGCAAGCTTACCTACAAGCTCGGATGCAAGCCGTGTTTTACCGATGTCGCGCCCATTTTTATGACTACATAATCCTACTGTGGATCATAATGCCACGCAAGCTTCTTTTGTATTTCTATGTAACTGGTTCGCCAAACGTATAACTGTCGCCTGGAGGAAACTTCGCCTGGGTGCCTGAGGACCTTCCAAATTTTAAAATCTTTCGATAGGCTTGAGCGCGCAGCGAGAATTGTACAGTTTATTCTAGAAATAACTCGGCCATGACCCATAACACGGGAACCTTTGATGCTGCAGGTATAAAATGCCGACGCGCTTCACAGCGGATCAGAATACTGATATCGATGAGAGTGATTGCTGCTGTCGAAGTACAGTGTGTATTGCTCGTTCTTGAACTTTTCATTTGCTCGGCACAGGTTCGTCCGAATAAAGAGTTTCGTCTTGATAAAGAGGTCCGCAAACTGAGATATCTTAAAGTGATTTTTGTGCCGATATCGTGCATCATATTTGTTGCCATGTTAGCATCCATAAAGTTTGGACGAGACACGGTTTTCGCCTATGTAGCCAACATTACTGTCTTGTTGTGAAAGTGTCACGTTATAATGGATTTGTAACATTTAACAATCGCATATTGGTGCTTCATTGGTGTCATCCAGGTACTCAGACTTTTCTATTCGATTTTAATTGAAGTGTTTGTGGCGTTAGCAATGTGTGAACATGCTAGTTCTGTTAATAGGCTCCGTGTCCTCGTAGTACTTTGTGTTTGTGTTTTGTGACAACCATTCGTTAGAAACAAGTTGATGCTCCTAGTAAAAATTTGTATTTTATGGTGGAGTGAACAAAGTTGTAGTGTGTGACGTTCACTGCCACTTTCATTTCCTATCCTGTCTGTCACTTCTTTCTCTTCCCTCTTCTCTCTCTTGCTATCTCTTTTTATTTTTATCTTGTGCACGGGGCGCATTTGCTGCTATTTATCTGCTTTTCTGGCAAATGTTAGTGAACTTGAACGCCTCTTACGGTAAACGATAACGTAAGGACATTCTTGAAAACTCCTTAAGCACGTCTACAGGAGGCAAGAAGTGCTAGATGCATAGCTTTTTGTTGATATGTTAAAGCGGAAGTAGATGAAGAGGCGAGGGAAGAGAGTGAAAATGAGAGGGGCCACGATGCTGTTGCTGTGCTGATGGCGGCGGGGCCTGTTTCGCAGCGCAAGCAGTCTCGAGTCCCGCTGGAACGGGGTCGGCCTCCCCAGGGCACCTTGCAAATCCTCAAGGGATTCGTTAGTATCTCACACACACTGCTGCTGCTGATGCTGCATCCCCGCAGCTACTGCGCCGCACGCCGCCGCCTCTGTGTCTCTCCACCGTCTTCCTTCGTCTTTCTCACCCATTTCACCACCTTCCCTCCACCACCCTGCAAGTTCCTTTTTAATACCACCCCCCACCACCTCAACCCTTTCCTTTATCTAACATCCCCCTCCCCTAGCAGTGTTCCAAGAATGGCTATAATTGAACTTTTCCGAAAGCAGGTGAAGGCGGTGAAGGCGACACTTCCGCTAATCTCATAATCTGCCACCCCATCTGGGAGCTTGTCCGTGAATCTTATACTAACTCTTCTACCTTCCTTCGACCACAACGAAGCTTTACAGTTGCAATCCTGCAGGAAATTAAAAAAAAATCGTACTGTAATGATTAGTACTACATATGTGCAGAAACTAACTCGCAGGCTCTCTAATAGACTTCGGTTTCTCTATAAAAAGTTCTTCGTAAAAAGGAACCATGATAAATAATTAACTGAATAGGGCTTGTCACTGTTAGCTGAAAAGTCCTTTAAATGACCTGAAGAAAAGTGCAACACCATGCAACGACTTCGGTGTGAAAGAAACACTAACCTCGCACCTTGTCTAGCTCTCTGCCAATCACTGTATACTGGGCGCGTTAATTGCTTCCGTGGAATACTGTCAGAGAAAAATAAATATACAAGTATTTCGAGTGCTACTATTGTCTCACACTTGACTGCTTCGCTGAGTCTGGCGCTCAGTGTGGCGTCTGCTCTTAGCCATTCCGCGGTGAACAGTGCCGGTGTCTTGCACGGGTTCCTTGACGGGCACTACCGGCGTCATTTCGGTCTTGCGTGGCTACTCGGATGCGAAGGGCGTGGCTTGGCGTGGTACGAGGCCGTGCGTGTTAGTATTCGGGAATAGAAAGTGTATGTGCAAAAGAAAAAGTTGAAAGAGTGTATGACTGCTCTCGAGGAGTTCTGACTTGTTAATCTATTTAAAGAGACGTTTACCCTCTTATGGGTCACGTGACTCTCAAAAGACAGTATATATAATGACCCACAAAAGAGAGTTGGTGAGCTTTTTTAAAGAGGCTAATTTAAGTGGCTAGACAAAAGTCTCGAATGAGTCCAATGACTTTTGCCTCGTTCGTCTGAGTGTGTGAAAAACGTATGCCGGAAACCTAGGATGAAGGCACACCAAACTCCCCGTGAAATTTCGCACGATGCTGACGATTGTGATACTTGGCACTGCGATGGCCTAGCAATAGCAGTAGTCCTATACATGGACCTGCGTCTTGACACAGATATTACCTTTTTTTTTTGTTGCGCTACTGAAATATTGTTATTTCTTTCTAGAGAACCACTTCTCGTGCGTGTTTGCCTTGCAACATTTCTTAGAATCTGTCACCTCGTCTTAATTCTCGGGACCACCTTTCTTAAACGCGTAGTGTTTTTCAGGCACCAAGACTTGGCGACCAGCGCATACGCGTAGCTTGACGGTACGTGCGTCAGGTTGCTCGACAGAAAAAAAAAGTGTATATGAGTAAAAGTGTCTGTGAGTATATCAAGACCTAATATAATCATAACGGCGTCGCAAGCCAGAAAAGCAGTTTGATGGGATTAGCTTGGTGCACGTCATTGCCAAGGTTGTTTCTCGGCCATGCACGCGGCTAGTGCAGACTACAGCGCCAGATTTACTTTTCCGGGCTATGTTATGAAACGTCGTGATACGCAATCCCTACTTACGTTGTCAATGGTGGTGATATAGAATCCCGGTTTTACCCCTTACGTTTCCTTTCCTGTGCGATTGGCTCCTTGTCCCTCCCCTCCTCCCTTTCTTCCGTGACTTCCTTGTCGTTCCTTGATGTTTTCTTCTCGGCTGAAATGTTATCCACCTCGCCCCTCCCAGCCCTGCCTACACCATTTCACGTTTTCCGCTTCCCTATGCGATGTCGTGTGGCGCGCGCTGTTCGTTGTTATCGTTGCAAGCTCAGTGTGTCAAGTGGCTGTCTGCCTGTGCTGTCGTGCTTCGTGTGATGTGTGTGTGTCGCGTTCGGAGAAAGCATGGCTTCTGTGGGCGGCGTGGTTTTCTTTCTGCTCGCCAGAGGTTGCTCGGCGACACACAATAGCATTCATGTGGCTGTGCAGATGACAAACACACTCACAAAAAAAAGAACTGTCCATACCATACGCGTAGCGAAAAGGAAGCGTTATGACTCATCAAGAATAGAATATGCTGGGAAAATTTACTTAGTGCTACATCGTGACCTCGAGAGCATACAAGCAGTGGGATAGACGCAGAAACTGTATTATGAACAGCATTCAGTCAACATACATTCACCGCCCACGATATATTAGGTTGTTCAGAGACCCAAGAAATAAACAATCACTCTTCAAGAGATTTTTAGAATCTCCTGACCATTTCTGGTGAAACGAAAGATATGTGCTGCAGGCAATGTAGCGCAAGTGGAAAAGGACGCGCAACAGTAACATATGTCATCAACACATGGCATAATACACGTGCCATTGTTCTAGAAGGTCTTGACTTAAAGGCGTTTTGTTGCGACGCCGCTTTATTTTATTTGTGGCACCACATCATAGTGTAATCGATGAATCAATACCAATCAATCATTCAATCTTTGTACTTGACCTTTCCTGACCACAGAACATTCCCGTGCATTTTTTTATCCTTGCTACGATCGGGCAAGAGAGCTCTGCAGTACTTTCCACGTGACGAACACATTCCGGTGACATTGTGCGCTCTGCGTACACCTCTGGTGTTTGTAGCGATGCTGACTAGATGCACGAGGTTTAGACAGCATAGATTTGGTGTCGTAGACGTAGCAGCTGTAACAAAATTTGTTTACCTAAGGATCAAGCAACAACTTCGTCCCATGTGGGCGGTGGTCTCGGACCAGAATATTCTAGGCAACAGCTGTTTGCCGCGCCCTCTCTTCACTACTCAACTTTCCTCTAGGGTCGGGGCCACCAGGGTCTTCCACTACTCAGCTGCTTCTTCTATGACGGGCTGTACATCGGTGATGTCCCTGTGATTGTATTCCTCGTTCTAGACCCTTCAGGTACATTCTGTTAAAGCATCGTATGTGGACATCTGTTTGGGTTCCGATGTCTACCGCTTCTCGGCTCAGAGAAAGATAAAGATGCAAGGAAAGGCAGGGAGGTTAACCAGACGCACATCCGGCTTGCTACCCTGCGCTGGGGAAGAGATGAAGACTGTGTGTGCTAGTGATTGTGTGTACCTTCTTATCTCTTTCTCGGCTCAGCCTTTTCGCCTTTGATAGCGGGTCTACTAAGTGATTTTAAGAGAGGGAAGAGAAGAGAAAAGTGAGCCCCGTAACTGTCTGCATCATGGTGCGACACCTCAACAGTAGCTCACAGGGGATGGGTGTGAGGAGGGGTTAAAAGGACAGAAGTAAAGGTATAGAGAAAGAGAGATGCGCTAAGCCAGCGAGCGAGGACATATTGAGGGGATAGGAGAGATATGAAAGATGGAAACACGGTCACACGAGTCCGAGGACGGGTTTGGTCTTAACGCACGCAACAGGAACGTGGGAGGTTCAACATGTGTGCTGTATATGAACGATGGGTGAGACGCACACCACGACTTTTTTTTGGGGCCACTACGATTCATTTGAGTGACCTTTACAACTTTCTTCCTTTATACCGACATTTTTACGAGCACACTGTTACGCTAATTACAAATGGTAACCCGCTCGTCAATGTTAATGAGCTTAAACATATGTATTGTGGCACAAATAAAAGAAAAGCTTAGATGATGCGCCGTACGAAAGTTTGTGTTGATTCAGTGTGAAATACATAAACCTGTCGTTCAACTATACATATAGTATTGTGAATAAATAAATATATGCAGCAACGTGTTTCTTTGATGCAGGACGTCAATACAAGAAAGATCATGTATTTATTATTATTATTATTATTATTATTATTATTATTATTATTATTATTAGTAGTAGTAGTAGTAGTAGTAGTAGTAGTAGTAGTAGTAGTAGTAGTAGTAGTAGTAGTAGTAGTAGTAGTAGTAGTAGTAGTAGTAGTAGTAGTAGTAGCTTGCAAGTGTGCTACGCGTGCAATAATTCCGTTTACTTCATTGAATGATACGTGACGAAAAATTTGATCTTCAAACATTTAAGCGGGAACGATGAAGCAGCTTGCTTAAGTGTTCTTTTTGTCTCGTATACATTACACAAGAGATACGTTTCGTTTATGTATATTTTGGGTCTAGCAATAACGAACAAGGGATATAAGGTCACATCGTTTCGTCATCTTTATGCAATCGATACAACCTCCTCGTTCGCTTTTAGGGAAATATGGGGATGCATATAGGGACACGTATGGCCGCATGCGCATACAAAAGTGAAAAGCGGAGATCGCCATTGGGTACAAAATTCTGCCTGCGATTTGCGCACAGACTCGGAACTTATTCTTCCTGCTTGTCCCCCCACCGATGTGTCCACATGCGTGTATATAAATACCATAATCATGCTGTCTGTGGTCGTGCTTTGCTCACACATAGCTTCACAGCGTGTTACCAAGCTGATCGCGCCAGTTTGTGCATTCAGGGATTAGTTCAAATGATCCGAAATTTCAACTTCCGATTCGTTTTATTTCCGTTTTAATAACCGATTCGTGGTTTTAACTATGATACGAAAGAGTAGCTTACAAATGTTCATCTGCTAGGGCTTCGGCCACTTTCCAGTGAAAGTTACGGGCCCGCCCTGGCAGTAGTGTTCTCTCAATAAAAGCGGACGTTCATCATGCGCGAACAATTTCGGATGCCCGAGTAGCGCCAGCGGCACGTTATTATTGCACGAAGTTCGCTGAATTGTCGCGAAGTTTTCTAATGGACTTGTGTTAGGTCATTTTTTTTCATTCCCATTTGTTTTGTTGTCGTGATACGGAATTCCGCGAACAATATTGTTCGCCAGCTCGCCTAAGAAATACTGAGAATATTTTCCGTCGAGAATGGCATCCGTCCATGAATACGTCTGAATGTGTGCATATCTCTTAGAATATATATGGATGAGCACCACCAGAGCAATGAAAATGGCGTCTTCCTTCTTTTTTTAGTGTCGTCACGATATTTTTGTGAATTTTGTGTGTGTGTGTGTGTGTGTGTGTGTGTGTGTGTTTGCGTATATGGAATGTAGTAGCTTAAGCGCGTGTAGTTCTTGTCTGTAGAGATGAAAAGCGGCTGTTATAGGTGTATTCTGAAATCCAAAAGGAACGGGAAAAGGGCAAGCGGCGTAAAATTGACTGCTTAAGAGGAATTGCGCTCTTTAGTCGAGTGGCGAGCAGCTCGTACGGTCGAGGTGCTTCTTTACGAAGGAAAAAAAAAAGACTCCCCTTGCAACGTTGACAGTCACGTAGTCGAGAAAAAAATAAAGTGCGATCGCAATTCAGAACAAAAGGAGCAAACGAGCAGGCCCCACCGCATAGCAATGAACACAAAGCACGAGAAAAAAGATTTTTTTTAAAAGGCAATGAGAGAGACCACTTGGCCTCAACATAGGTCACGCTCTAGCCTGCCACAAAAGTTTGCACCGTAGGATGAAGAAAATAGACAAGTGTACCCTGAAACTGATAGTTCCTGTGGACGTCTGTATAATGTATAAAGGGGGCTGGTTTGGGTGGCAGCAAGAACGGATGCTGAGGAAACCTAAAGCGAACGTCGCCACCAGTGGCCGTCGCGTCATGTTGGCAGCCAGTTCAAGTGCGCCTCTATACGTCCAACGGCTTCTGTAGCCACTGACGAAAAGAGACGCGGGGAAAAGGGTGAGAAGGGTTACGGACCGAGTGACTGCGCCAGTGCAGAGGAGATGGTTCTGCATACGATGAGGGATTCGGGGGCCATTGGAATTCCGCCTCACGCCTTATCCTAACGCTGCGCACTGGTGCATTACATGGAGAACCGGCGCCGTCGGCGTCTCGTTCATCCTCGTCAAACGTAGCGGGCTCTTGGCAGTAACAGCTGTTGTTGCGGGCCATCACAGCAATTACGGAGGGGCTTTTCATGGTCGAAAAATATTAATTGCTGCTCAGAAATGTGTCATTTTTTTATTGACCTGATGTAAGGAGATGTTGGCGCACAAGTTAGGCACCGGCTTTTCCTTACGAGGTATCCAACGGACAGGGTTCAAGTCTAAGCGTTGGAAGTCCACTGCACATACAACATAAAATTATAAAGTTACACAATATATAATATACAAGGTGACATAATATTTCAAAACATATTCAACAATCTCATATATGTGCCCATGCGGTGATGTTAACCACTGAATAATAACCAATGCACGCAGTCAACAGTCACATGATTGTCAATATAGTAGTCTACAGTTGCCGAAATATTGCTGTCACGTTAAAGAATAACGGGGAAGGGGGGGGGGCAAACGCACTGATACTGGCCAAGAATCACTTAGGTAAATCTGGTACTTCGTTATTATGAAATAGGCAGTGTTTTTTTTTTCGTTTTGTTCTCGTTTTTCAGAGGGAGGGGTCAAGCAGATGTGTGTTAAGTTTGCTACCCTACACGACAAGAAAGGTATGAAAAGGCAATTACTATAGGGAATGAAATGTGCGAAATGAGAGGACACGAAGCGCGCAACTCTACCTCACGACAGTATGCATTCTTACGTTGCAGTTGTTCACTCGGGTCAGCAAGTTTCACTTTCTAAGCTGCGTTCTCGGTATAGAGAACGCTCTATTGCCTTCTCGGTACTGAGCTGGGCACCGCATGTGAAGCAAAAGATGGACAAGTGAACACTTATCGTTGGTCGCCGCACGTTCCAGCAGATTTCAGTACACGTCGACAATCGCTGACTGCATCAGTCGAAATCATTCGTAGCCAATAATTCAAGCAAACTTGATAGGTAAGAAATGTTATGACAATTCGTGTCACCTTTAAAATAGCGGTCGGCAATGATCACATAATATGTTTTAAAGATCCTACCGAATTTTTAATGCGGTTTAGTTCACCAACTCTGCTTTATTACGCGCATTATAAAAAGGCTTTCGCCCGTGTGATCTTGACCTTGGCCATCTTCATCATATACGTATATTGCAGCTCTCTTGACGAGATTTTGTTACGGCCACATAGGCATAATTTATCGCTCATTTGTATACAGTGACCTCAATCCTCACACCTACGTCTCAGTACGAGTGCACATGCAAAGCACCAGGCTCATTAAGAGGTGTCAAGTAGGGTATCTGAGCGCACATAGTTTGAAACCAAATTATGAGAAAAGTTAACTGCGGGTGTGGCTGAAGAAGTGCCGCGTTTAGTATTAACAAGCACCGCCTAATTTGGTGCGCCGCTTTTGCATAAAGCTATTTAGCACCCGTTACCCGTGCAACCTCAAACACGTACTGAAACGTGGCCTCTATAATATTCTTCTTGAGGAAGAAAAGCAAGCACTTTTCTTCCATTTAAAATTTTGTTCTCCGGGCGGGATGTTTTGCATTCCTCGCCGTATACACACCGTATACATATCCGTTCCTTCATTAAAAAAAAAAAAAACGCGTTGGCGATGTAGACGCAAAACAGGCTATAAATATGTACGACTCAGAGATTAAAACGAGTCATGCATATGCTTCATTCTATGGCAAACGCCTTTGCTCAAATTAGCTTCTAAATGCACTTGCATAAAATTATTTTACTCGTTTTATTTGGCGGTAGTGATATGAGAATCTGCAGTAGGGTGATGAGACATCTAATGAAGGCAAGGAGACCAACATACAGCTCACTTGTCATCTTTACGCCGAGAAAATTACATAGATAGATAGATAGATAGATAGATAGATAGATAGATAGATAGATAGATAGATAGATAGATAGATAGATAGATAGATAGATAGATTATAATATAGGACATCTCTCTTTTACTTTATATTATTATTATTATTATTATTATTATATTATTATTATTATTATTATTATTATTATTATTATTATTATTATTATTATTATTATTATTATTATTATTATTATTATTATTATTATTATTATTATTATTATTATTATTATTATTATTATTATTATTATGAGGCTCAGTGAAATAGAGGAACGATAGATAAAGGCGTACATAATCGTATGTGAATAACCTCTGCGTGCCTCTATTTGTGCCAAAAAGAAGATGGATCGTGGATGCAGCTATTAATCAGCAGTAGTGCGCGCCCTGCTGCGCATTTACGCAGCGGTTGGTCGTGCATCGTTTGCTGATAAGCAGCCGCGAGGCCCGTGCTGGGCTCGTCGCCTGCGTTGCAGCTGGTTTCAAAGCACCCCTGCTTGTCTGTTATTTCTTTCTTGTATACGTTTCGTATAGTGACACTGTTTTCGACCTTAGATTGGGTGCACGTTAAAGAATTCCAGGTGGTCAAAATTTCCGGAGCCCTCCACTACGGCGTCTCTCGTGATCTTATGGTGGTTTTGGGACCTTAAAATGCACACACACATAATCATCATCATCATTGTCATCATCATCATCATCATTATCATCATCATCATTATTATTATCATTATCATTACCATCGTCATCGTCGTCGTTTTCGACCTTGCGCTTCGCGGTGGTGTTTTGGTGCAACGCGTACTCTTGAGTAGAAAACAAGACATTGAGGAGACGACGTTAGGAAAGGAGAACACAAACTACAGAAACGCGCGTGTCCGCGCCTGAACAAACTCTCACGATGTCCAACGACGAGCGGATAGCCGAACTGTTTCGTTGTCAAACAAGTGCGAGACGCAGAGATGCTTCTATTTTTTTTTAATCCATAACCACGTTTTCTTTTACTTCACTTTGTGGACCAAGCTGGGCGAACTATCTGACCTTGTTTTGGTTTTCCGCCACTCTCCTTTTGGTTGGAACGGTGTAGATCATTGCCGCTGCCAGTTCGTAATAGCAAAAAAAAAGCACACACGTTCATTTTGTAAAGCAAAGATGTGTGAAGCAGCAGTATCTTCAATTATATGTGATGATAGCTACACGCTCGATTCTACGCTACTGTTCGCTATCACCACTGATACAATTGATAGCGGGGGTTCAGTATCGCTCTGACCGTTGATGAAAACGCGCAAATGAACGGCGCTATATAGAATACAACTAATCGCTACAGAGTCATGGTCTAGCTGCATGGTAATCTCTCGAATAGTATGACGAGCCATTGGCCACTTCCGCGGGTAAACCATGTCAACACGTAAATCAATCACAACCCCACAACAGCCACCAGAGCCCCGTCACTATGCTGAGGACCACTCTGATCTCATAATCGAATGAAGGAAAGCCTGTGTTCGTGAGAACATTTGAGTTCCTCAAAGCGCTGTCACGGGTCATTTTTCTCAATAGTGTCGTTTGTCGGAAGTCTGGGTACCTTCAGTGGTGCATGCCACTCCTTCTGGATGGATTATAAAACTTAGATTGTTCTGGAGATGAAGTACTACTCTTTGTGCCGCGGCATAAATAACTAAATGCACACAGAAAAAAGTAGCAATCCAACGCTTTTCCCAACTTCTGCATCCGTGTAAATTAACATTTTGAGGGATTCGCATAATTCCGTAGTCAAGATAAAGTGCATGAAAGAGTTCACAAAGCCACTTCAAAATCCTGAACTTATCTACGTAACAAAACACATTGCTCGTCTACCATCGAAGTGTAGTCGCTTCGTCTCTTCAGAGAAAGCGGATGCAAAGAGCGTCTCGAATAGCGTCTTGTCCTTACGGGCACAATCGAGCTCCCCTACAACTCGTAAGGTATACGCGGCGACTTACGCAAAAGGCGTCTCCATATGACCACGTCGTGTGCGAAGCGATCATCGTTCAAACCCCTCGCCCGCTCGTCATTCCAGGAGCCTTTCGCAACGCGTATAGTGCGACGCATTTATTGACCGATTAGGGTCAGGTGACGGAGCGTGTGGGAAACCCGAAGGTGGGGGGGGGGGGGGGACGAGTGGTTCGAAGGGGTTGTGTGTCCACCAGTACCTTGCTGACGGTTCGCTGCCCACCACGAGCACGTGGCTGCACGCTTCAGTTGAGTCTTCGACAAAAGTTTTCCGCTCTTTTTCCTTTCTTTCTTGGTGGCGTTTCGAACTGAAACCTCTTTCTTTTGAAGTGTACGTTCTCCGCCTTCCACTCCGTATAGCGCCGCCGCGTCCCACTTCAACTAATGAGGCGGCTAGGTCTCGTTCACGGCCACGTGTGCCTTAAGAAATTCTGGCCCATGATTTCGCCCTGTGAACGTTTGCCCATTTATGCATGAGCTTCGCTTAACGCGTTTTTGTTTTTTTCTGCCTTTCTTCAAGTTTTTGTTCAGTGAAGCTATTTCCTTAACCAGCCTTCCTAACTACAACAACGCGTCTACCTGCACTGGAACTTCTTTGCTTCACATTTGCGATAGACAATACGCAGCGCTTACTACGTTTATAGCATTTATATTTAAGCTCTTGATGTTGCTTTCTTACGCACATCAAATTGTGCTTAAATTCCGATGAAGAGTCAATAATGAGGAGACGCACGTAACGGTCCCTTGAACGTCCAACAAGAAAAGAGAGAGAGAAATAGAAACGAAGGGGAAATGCAGGGAGGTTAACCAAGCTAAGCTAGGTCTAACGAATTCGTGCTTGCGACAATATAAACCGATTGCTTATATTTTCCACACACACAAAACACAGCGAAAAACTTAGTTTGATCTGCTGTTAGATTTATGGCGCCTCGCTAATATGTTGCAGCTTTGCAGTTAAATGGCGACGCATGACCACAGGTAATCACCAGCCCACCGTAAAGCTAGCGATCTACCCTACTGATCGTATGATAGAGATGTTGCATTGAAGTTAGTAAGCTGTGCTTCGCGTGTGTCTACTATCTCAGTTGTGCTCAGATTTGGGTGCACGTTAAAGAACCCCAGGTGGTCTAAATTTCCGGAGCCCTCCACTACGGCGTCTCTCATAATGATATAGTGGTTTTGGGACGTTAAACCCCAAAAATCAATCAATCAACTATCTCAGCTGATGGGTTCTACCCCTTGATTTTTCTGCGTTATAAAGAGTACTTCAATGTATCAGACTTTACGCAGTGTTACAGCGTATCAGTAAAGTTAAGAAACCGTAGCAACACCGAGTCCTGGTGATCATACTCTTCGTGTTCCTTGAACATCTCTTATACGCTCCAGCAATGCACGAAGTGACGCGATTCAATGCAGTCTTGTTAATTTTTTTACAAAGCTGTTTTTGTTGATCTTTACAGAATGATGAGCTTCGTATTCGTCAAAACTAGGAAGAACAAAAACAAAAAAATATGGGCTTTCTAGTTACTACCTGTACTGCTTCACGGACGACATGGCATGAGCGGTCGCTTCTTGTTAGGACGTGGTGTGCAATTACCATGAGCCTTGGGGGATTTTAATAAAGTGGTGGGGGGAGACCCAATTCAGGCCATTAATTTTGGGCACGGCGCGCGTATACGTGGTCGCGTCACGCTTTCGCGTGGCCCTTGACGACCGGTTTTTTGAGCCGCCGCTGCGGGCCGATGCGCCCGCAGTCCACGCAGCTGGAACCCTACGAGTGAATGAAGGCCTTGGCAACTTATTTTGTTGATGGGGTCGATCGATCACTCGCTCACACAGCAGTCGGTTGATCGGTTTGTTTCAAGCACATAGTTTCTTTATTTTTTTGAATTTTTACAACACTGGTATAGTGAGATAAAGAAACAAAAAAAGTAGAAGGTTAGCCATAATGCTGAGTCTCTTCTTTTCCGTAACAATATTGCAGTCGCTTTGTAGCTAGCTTGCACTAGAGGAGTGGAAAAAAAGGGTGGAATAAGAATAAAGGTACAGCCCCACCAGGATAAAAGAGCACTGTAGCATTATCAAAAATATACCGTTTTTACACAACTTTAAGTCGACACTAATTTATGTTGACCCCCATTACAATGTCATAAAAATAAAGAAAAACGCGGGTGCGTATTTATTTAAAAATAATAACGAAGTTTATTGGGTGGCTTCATGGCAATGCTTAAAAGCTCCACAGAAAAGATAATTTTACGAAAATAGGTGGGAATCATTTTTAGAAATCTTTCGCCTGGAAGAACGGTGACAACTCGTCGCCAGGGCGAAGAGAGCAGTCGAAGCCAGAGGGTTCAAGGACTAGGGAACCTTCCCACATTATGTTAACACCAGGGATCTCTCAGAACGTTTCGAAATGAACGTTTATTTCTCTCTCTCTCCGCCAATCGTTCCCGACGAGGCTGATTGTACTGGAGGAATATGGCATATCTTAGAGCTGGAGCCTGAACAAAAACCTAAGGTCTTAGCCGCGACACGGCGCGCCTAATTTCTCATTTGTTTTGCTTTCTATCATAGGTAGTACCCCTCCCCGAAATTCGGAATTAAGTATACAAAAGTTTACGAACTAAAATTCAGTAAATAAGGTGCACAATTTAGAGGATACAGTTGTTAACCCAGGCAGTAGTTGGAAGAAATCTCTCTATGTTTGTTGACAATTGGTAAGTACACTTTCGCTGCACTCGTAACGAATGCATCCTGCGAAGCATTGTGCCGCTCTAGGGGCGCCCATCGTTGCAACATGTGTATACAGTATTTCACCTTGACGAGACAGATTGTGCCGGTCGTTTTTCTCGAAGTGCAAAGATAACGATCGGACAATAAACAGGCCAGGACACGGTCGATAGAATGCAAAGGGAAACGTATTCTTTCTTTGTTTAACTGTCTTACTTCAACTCGCTACTCACTCCGCACTAATCTTTCTTTTGTTTTATTGACACGAGATAAGCTTTCGGCGCACGTACGAGGCACCTGCTACTCTTAGTTCTTAGAAGGGTCGAACATGGAACATACAGGGCGTCAAATTTACATAAAAAACAGCTGTCCCCAAGTAACATCAAAGGCAGAACAAATGCACAGCACATACAATATACCAATTAAATAACACCACAACACTCCAGTAGGATCTCTCGGAACTACGAAGAAAAATGTCTTGTCAAACGAAGCTTTGAAGTACGTAAGTAGAACTCATTCGAAAGGCCACTGTCATAGTGATCCGTTAGCCTTTTTTTTTTTTTGAGAAATTCGCACACGTTTTCCAGTGCAAGTTCGCTTAACGAAAATCCATCAGTGCAACCTGAGGCTACGCTAACCCGTCTTGGAAAGCGTTGATATAGATATATGTGCAATAGTCCTGATGCTTATGAAAACACGTAATGAAACTAGAAGCCCGCGTTGTTACAGCGGAGGAGTCCGTGAGCTTCAGAACTCTGAAAGAAGCAGCAATCATGCGAACGGAGTGGGCTCTGTGGGCGCGGAAGCCCTCGCGCAGCCTGCAAGGGGCAAACGTACCTGTATACCTGGCGTGTCGTGCATCTCAATGGCGTTTTTGACAAACTTCATCGCTGGCTTTACTCGGCGCGCTTCGAAACCAATGCCCTTCTGGGGAGAGAGTGCAGAGACCGCATCAATGGTTAAGGCCTGTGACAAGAGCAGCATCTCCAGGCTCTTGATCTCATTGGCCAGATGGAAATTCGTATGTCGTGCACTGTTCCAAAGACGTTGCTTAGCTTCGTCGTTCTTCATTATTTTTTGTTTTGTGCATATTTCCCTTCCCTTTATAGATTGTGTCTCATCGCGCTTGTCGACAGGTGATTGAACCCGAGGCAAATTCGCGCGTAATTTGTCACCGAACTCGAGCATGAAAGATCACTCGCATACGCGTACAAACACATTGAAGCAGGGGCCGGTTCACACGCGTCTGACCTTGAGCGCATACTCATGGGCACAGGCGCACACCCACACATGCTTCTCACAACTGTAGCTGGCCCACACAGTCTCAAGTTCGCTCTCCCCGGAATATTTTTGGTCAATGCGTTGGACGTATGTCGGCAAACAGGGATTCTTCGTCCCAGTCGATGTGACAAATGGTACTTACAATCCGTGGTGTGGAACTCCGAATATGGCGCAGCACATTGTCGGAAAAAAAGAAAAAAAAACTAAGGCTGGCTCAGTTTGCATAAGGTTCTGTAAGTATGTTTAACTAATCGTATTTGTCCCATCCTCAACCTGGTCTCCATAAAATATAACGTATAATACACTGAATCGATATACGTGGTCAACCATTCGCCAATATGAATCTGCGGTGCATGCTCGTGTGCGCTAAATGTGGCGCAGCAGCGATTTCGTTCTACGCACACTTCTACTGACGTCGGTCACGTGTTCCGTGCTCGCACTTTTCACGCGCGCCCCCTTTCTTGACGCAGATGACTGCGCTTGGAACGAGCACCCAAGGCAATCCGTTTCTATGTGACGTTGTCTCGCGTCACGTGACCTGCTTTCGCTAATCGATGGGCAACTCTAGGCGCCGACCTCTCGCCGTCGATGCGTGGCAGAACGCATTGATCTTTTTCTTTGTGTCTGCATGTTTTTTAACAACAAAAATTCCGCCATATCCACGAAGTGAATGATGATGAGTGGGCGAAGCTCCGGAGGTAAACCTGGTAAACCATGAATCCTCTGTACATTTTGCCCACTCGATTTTATTACATCGCTCCCCCTAGCGTACGTCGCCGCACTAAATCGAACGATTGCCTTCAACCAATGACACGCGCCATATGTGACATCATTCCTATTTTATAAGATCTCGCGTCTTTCATCAACTACAAGTACCGCTTTCTAGTTTATAACATCTTGCATCTTTTCATCATCAGCTACAGGTACCACCATCTAGTAAACACCACAAGAACTAAACGAGAGGTGGCTACATACAGGAGACGGTACCGCCATCTAGTAAACACTGCAAGAACTAAACTAGAGGTGGCTACATACAGGGGACGGTACCGCCATCTAGTGAACACTGCAAGAACTAAACTAGAGGTGGCTACATACAGGGGACGGTACCGCCATCTAGTGAACACTGCAAGAACTAAACTAGAGGTGGCTACATACAGGGGACGCACAGCCCACGCCCTAAGGAGCTTCGCCCCTAAAAGCCACTGCCCGCGAATGAGCACTGGTGAGAGGTATCGGTGACTCTTCACACATTTTGGCTCATCGCTGTGGACATTTATTGCGTTCATTCGTGTCCGCATACAGCTGTACATCTTGTATGAAGTGAGCTTGCGACGTGGGAGACAAACTATACAGTGTGTACTTCTTCCATAAGTGTAGTAAGATTGTTTTCGTAAACATAGACGTCTGGTTCATTTCAATGACCATATGTTCCTTCAGCTTCACAATGTTCCAACCATGGTTCCGACCCCAATTAGTATTGGTATTTAACAGTGCGAAACGGACAAGATACAAAAGACAGATTACACAAACGAGCGCTCGTTTGTGTAATCTGTGTCTTGCATCTTGTCTGTTCCGCTCTCTTAAATACCAACATGGATAAGTACAAACTCGCCAAAATATATGTGCTCCAAAGGAACCACTTTGTTTTGCCGGAGTTCACATGCCACGGAGTTCTCAACGACTTCACGTTGCTGTCCTTCCGTCCTTTTCCAAGAACCGGCCGGAGCCAGCACTGCGATTGCAACAACTGCGCTCCCCGACCGTGGTCCGCGAAGAGGACAAAAACTTCGTCCGGGCCGCGGCATAGATAAGTACGTGTAGTAGTGGCGCCGTCGTCGTCTGGACCCCAGGTTCGGGAGGCTCTGCGAGTCTCAAATCGAACCGTACCTCACGCGCGTTCAGGGGGACGCTCGGAGCGCCATCGGCGCTCGTGACGTCATCTTGGCCGGCGTCCAATGGCGACGCGGTCCGAGCAGACGACGGGGCGGCTCGCGCGCGCGGCGCGTCGCCGGAGTGTACGCGGGGTTACGCCGATGCATGGTGCTTGTGGCGCGCGTGAGGCCCGCGGCGCGCGGAGCCGGGCTCGCGAGTGCGCTCGCTGAGCCCATCGCCGACGAGGATGTGATGGAGCTGAAGCCGCTCGGCGGCGGGGCGGCCCGGCCCCCGCTGCGGAGACACTCGTTCTTCAACCACGTGCCGCCGCGGCCCACCGTGGCGCCGCTGAGCCCGCGCAAGAGCATCGCCACTTTCGCCGCCACCTGGAACGAAAGGGACGAAGAAGAGGAGGCAGACGGCGTCAACGAGCGCCAGGGTAGCAGGCGCGGACACAGTCGACAGAACAGTCTCAGGCCGGACGTGGGACAGGTGAGCCCGCCCACGGCTGAGCCCAGCTGTGTGTGCGCGAGGGAAGGGAAGCAGCTTCCTCCCGCCTGTGACGTCACCGTGCGTTTCCATGTCTAAGGAGGAGAGGCGCGTTTTGTGTGACTGCCTCTGGCCGGGCGTCTGCCGGAGTTCTTGATGGAAGTCTGACGCTGAAACTGGGGAGACAGAGTAGACGCTTTGACTTCTCGATCTTGCGTCACGGTCATTTAGCAGGGACGTTTGAGATGCACGTAAACACCATTTCATTGATCTTAAATCTAGAGTAATGAAAAATTAATCTTAAATATCAAACGAGTAATGTTTAATCTGCAGACAAGTCAGCGTTTTTGCTTTCTTTTGTTTGAACGACTGATTTAGCGACAATCCAGGTTGCGGGAAATGCGTACTTACAGAAAGTGCTGCTCCGAACGAGTGTGGTTTGCTCACCAAAACACCACTTCTTGTTTGTTTCCGGTTCTATTGATATTCTTCTCGGCCGAGTTGTACTTCTTCCCATCACGTTCCAAAGCGTGTTCAGTGGCCGCATTTTGGAGATGTGCAGTGCAGGACGGCAGTCACATGTCAGACGCCCTCTGTGGTAACGTCGACGATATCGCGGGACTGGAAAAGTCCTCGAACGTGAACATTGACGTGTTCTCCGATATCACGTCATTACATTTACCGGATCACTCACGCCTTGCACACGCAAGCGCAATGTTGTTGTAGTGTACGCTACGCCGCTGTATGCACTTAACAAACTGCGCCGCTCATTGCCATTCAGCTTTTGCTTATTCATCATATTTCACACCTTCTGTCGTCGGTGCCTCGTAGACTGCTTTTATCCCTGCGAAACAGCTGCCATTGAAGTGCAAGTTGCAGCACTTGCTCACTGATTCCTCCGCGTGTCCACCTTTAACCACCACCACCACCACCAATACGTTGCTGCAATTAGTGTCTCCACCGATCCCTGCTAGTATGGCTTTTTCACGGCCTCGGATAAAGTTCCGACTGCACCGACGTGTGCGCAGATGAGCATTTAATCTCGTACGGCTAATAACAGTTCATATGGATCTCTAGAGAACGGTCCTCATCCAAGAGCCGTAGACGTGTGCTCACCACATGTTTTGGCGTTGTTGGTTTAGCGAGGAACTTCAGCGTTAGTAACGGTGCATAAACAGAAGCTGAAAACGGGGGCCGCCCGTACGAGAAAACTGGACACGCTCCGAAAATAACCCCTGCTGTTTCGCATCACGAATGCGGGCCCCGCGTTTATCGCTCCCCGCGGGAGGGGGAGTATCGAAAAGGGCGGAAGAAGGGCTTCGAGGAGAAGATTGGGTCTGGTGATTAATCGAAGGAATTCACCCTAGCTTTTGACTATGTGCGGGAGGTTCCAGACTTGCGAATCGGCGAACTGGCACAGTTCCGACTCAAGCGAAGGGACACCACTCCACGAAGGGCCAGAACTTTTTTTCTTGCCTTCGTCACATTCTGTGTCAAGATCACCCTTGATTTTCGTCAACACCCAAAGTTCAGATTACGCTTGCAGCACACCAAATACATGAGGAATCTGAGGGATAAAAATAATGTATGTTTGCCGCCGAATTAGATACATATGTGTTAGTGAGGAAAGCATGAACCGAGATGGTAACCCATGTCCCTAGAAGCCTGCGTCCTTGTCGATGTCCAGCTTTGTTTTGTTTGGCGATTAATTCAGCGAAGGCCGAATCGGCAGGCACTTCTCTGGTCACGGTGTTCGGTCACGTGTGGTGTCACATTTTCAAATTTTAGTTCCCCTGGGGCCAGTGTGTGCTCAACCATTTGGACTTTGTTTTCGAGGCATCAATGTTTCGTGTAATTCTGTAACTACTACCAGCGAATTATCACTGCGTTTGCTACTATTGCTGATGTTGCCACGAGAATTAAAGGTCATGACTTTGTCCTCTACAGTATTCAGCAGAGGTTACTATTCTTGCGTCACACAAGAAAAAAAATATCTAGCTGCAGAAAGTGACAGTCATTAACAGTACAATCGCGGATATGTTCGTCGCCAAACAAGCGAAGTTTATTACAGTTACGCGACAAGAGACAAACCTACGTCAAATCGGAACCGAAGAGGGCTTTGCGCTAAAGGGCAATACGTTGTTCAGGGTAAACTGAAATGTTTCTGATATGGCACAAAGAATAGAAGTCGGGTGATAATTCGAGACATCAGGTTTACCGCCAGACCTAAGTACATATATATAAATAGCAGTAGCTTCCCACCAACTACAGCGAAAGTGGCACTATTCAAACAGCTGATATCATTGTCGGTGTTCAAAAAATTATACTGTCATAAGCTTTTGGAACGACTGGAGGAGGGTTTGCCATTCGGCACACACGATAAGGGAGGCTTCTAGTGCTTAAGGCATTCGCTGATAGGTTTTTCATCTAACGACACGGCACAATGGAGCTCCTTTGTGCTCTTGACTGATAGAGGCGTTGAAACCTTATGTTCTACAAGGGTGCGAAATGGGCGGCAAATGGTATAGCCCAGCTTGTGCGACGAAATCAGTCCTCCGTTTCTTGAAGGCAACAGACTTACACCGGCGGTTATAGACTATATATTAGCGTTATAAGCACTGTGCAGGGCGGCTTCGTGTGCGTGTGCTCTCGTCTCTCCCTCTTCAAAACTCCCTCATCCCTTTCTGCAGAGTAGGGTAGCATACCGGTAATTCTAGACTGGTTACCATGCCTGTCTTTCTTTTCCCTACTGTTTCGTCCTTCCTTCCTTTTATATCATTTTGATACTGCAGTCGAAAGCGCTGTCCTGTGGTGCTAGAACGCTCGTGGGTGTACTTACAAAGCACCAGCTGGTCTAAGGCGTTTTCTTCAAAAATGCATAATTGAACCGCTATCCCGCTTATGGAACCACTTACAGAAAAATCGCAAAAAGAGTGAATAAAAAATACATCGAACGCCTTTGTCCACTCATTGGACGCAGACGTCTTAAAATCTTTGTGCAAGCGATCTTCGCGCTTAACCCCAGTTGTACGTTCAGGTGATAAGTGATAGGGATATGCTTCATATTTGTCTCTGTAATGAAGAATAAATGTGTTCATACGGGTTCATATAGGCTCCGTGAGCTCATTGAGCAGGTGGTAAGCACTGACTATCTCGCTAACCATTGACCAATCAATAGTTATCTGATAACCTGAAAATGTATCAAGGAAGGTCGTTGATGTCACTGGAAGCTTTACGGCTGACACCATGCTGTTTGTTTTAGTGATGGTTGAATCTTGCGGGGGCTAACAGGGAATGTTTGTCACTAACAACAACAACAAACAACAACAAACAACAACAACAACAACAAAAATAATAATAATAATAATATAACAACGACAATAACAACAGTGACAACAACAACAGTGACAACAACAACAATGACAACAACAATAATGACAACAACAATAATAACAATAGCAATAATAACAACAACAATAACAATAATAAAAATAAGAATAATAGCAATAATAACAACAAAAACAACAACAATAGCAACAACAAAAACAATAATTTATTTAACCTGCCCAGAAACAACCATGAGGTCTTTGTGCAGGCGCACGCAAAAATAAAACATTAAAGATAAACAATACAATACAGTCTAAAGAAAAAAAATCAAATGAAATGAGTGAAAACGCACAGACAAAAAGAAATCAGCGCAAAATGAGAAGATTAAAAGGCAGTATGAAAATCATGGATTCACACTGACAAATAAAGGGGAATATACAGAATTAGGTGAAAGGCTACCTAAAAAACATAAAAGCGAAGAATCTGTACATTCTGAAAAACTATTTTAAGACAGTGCAAAACTGAGATAACAAAATTACACTGGGTCAAGAAAACCATCAATATCATGAAAGTTAACAATGTATAGACTTCGTATTTTGTAAGCAGCCGCATGAAATGGCCGATTCTCTCTGGATAATCTACGCGGAATCCGGAAATACACAGAACTGAGAAGCAAAGGGCAGGATATCTTACCGTGAACAAGTTCGCAAGGAAACAAGAGGTCAGTGGGATTTCGGTGGCAGTGAAGTTACGGCAAGGATAACAATCTGGCAGTGTTAGAACGAGATCCACAGTCCTTTCTAGCAAAACGATGGTTTTACATGCTCATAACTTTTTTTCTCGACTCGCTCAGTGGTGCCACTGCCAGATTTAGTGATGCCATTTATGTCGCAGAAGCATACACAAGTTGAGGAAGACATATTGCAGTGTGCGCCTGTGAAACCTTAACTGTGTGTGCGGTGTGTGCGTTATGTGCAATGTGTATCTCCTCCTCTCTGACAAAGTGTTTGATTGGTACACTCCCCCTCTTTCTTTCTCCCTCATTCCCCTCTCCCCCGTGTAGGGTAGCAAACTGGACTTAGTCTAGTTAACTTCCCTATCTTTCTGATATTTTTCTTCTCTGGAAGGTTGCGGGAGAACTGAATTCTCGAGAGATTCTGCAAACACAACTGATAGAACTAAGGCCTCGGGTAGCTGTACGTTTAGTGTGAGCAGAAAAAATTGAGCATTCTATCAAAAAGAACACCAACATCACTGAACTCGTAAACCTTACGTAACGACACCAGGAATGTATTTCGAGATATACTCATGAACTGCGTCTTTCAGGGAAAGGGTATTCGGGGAAAGGGTATTGTTTTCACACCATTCGCAGAAAGAACAGAAATCTGACAACAGGAAGTGACAGTCGTTAAATGGATGAATTTTCCTACACATCTAGATTTCATCGGCATACAAGAGAAAAGAGTAATGAATTGCAAAAAATATTATTACATCTACTAAAAATAAGAATAAGTACAATACCGACTCTTGAGGGACCTTGCCAGTCATTAATAGCGATATTTTTGAAAATTAGGAAGAAGAATGAGGTGAACACTAGAACACCGTCTCGTTTTCTAGCCATTACACACGGTCTTTTACGTCATCTTACCTTGTGGCCGTTTCTTCTCAACCAGTTTCCCGAACAGCAGAATGGCCTTTTGCGGTGGAGATGGTTGAGGTAATGGCAAAACAAAAAATAAGACCGAGTTGACAGTGAAAAAAAAAATGTAGATGTGCCGTATGGAACTACTTCTAGCGAACGAAACGCGAGGCAATGGGCAACCACGGGAAGATGCCAGAGGTGGCTCCTCGGCCGTATTGCGAGGGTACTTTTTCTTCCCTTCTTTTTCTCGAAAGTGCACTCGACTGTAGCGGCTCTCGCGAAGATAAGGTTCGGGCTACTGGCCCCGGGGTCTCCCCTATTAGGCATATTGCCGCGTCGCGCATTCTGAGCAGCCACTTCCGACGCTATACCATGTCATCTTTTCTTGTTTCCTTTCTTTGTTCTTTCTCTTTCTCGTCTTCGACTAGTTTCTTGCAGTTCTTTATTGATTTTATTTTTGTCAGTACCTATGTAGTCTGGACGTCGTCAATTGCGGGTAAAGTACTTGGCTTCGAATGAACAGAAATAAATGTACTGTTTGCGTTCCAAAAGCTACCATATACTTTTAATGGGCACTTCTTTGAGCGATTTCTGTCTAACGAGAGAAATTACTGAGAATACAGGGCTACATTTCTTACTTACTACACAATTATATCGGACAATTTGGTTCGAAATAACAGTGACACCAATCAATGATTATAAGAGGGGAAAAAAGGTCGCAAGTAATTTCTCGTAAATTCGCGCTGTCTACTACTACCTACCTTGAAAGTCAGCCTGAAGTCAGCAGTGCTGTGGTTTATGTGCGAGAGTTCATAACGAAGAGCTTCAAGCTGTCTTCTTTTTTTTTTTTGGTAAATACTGTCGTGCAAATATTTTGATACGAATTGTGTGTCCGTTTTTCAACAAGTGCGCTGTTTCTTCTTCATGCCACCTTCATAAAGGCAAACATCTGTAAACGTAGCTTGGTACACAGAGGCTTAGAGATGCTTTATATAAAGCTTGCGCTATGAGAACACCATCTTCGTTAAATATGTATGTCGTTGTGCTTGCAAGTAGGTTGTCTGCTCACACCCATTTTTCTCCATGGCACCCATGAGTTTGCGTGAAAAATTCTACGAAACGAACCTACGCAGGAAATGCTTCGGCAGTACCTTATTTAAAATACAGCACGTGTTCTCTAAGTTCGAGGAAGTTAATATGCACAACTCACTAAATATGGGCGTAACTTCCAAGAATTACATTTCTAAGGTGGGCATTACAGAGGTCACCATGCTTTCTGTCAGAGTTATACGGCATGACCCTTGTGAGGTATTCGAAATTCAAACGTAAAAATCCACCTTAGTCGCTGAACTGATAAAGTATAAGGAAACGATGATTTGGTAGTTAAGCATAATGTTACCTTATCTCGCGCGAATTTCCTCATCCAAGGCGCCTAACCACGTCTAAAGACGGCATTTTCGAGGCTATATCTCGATCTTTTCTTTGAAACGACTAAACTGTAGTATAAAGCAACTTGTATACCTTCAGCAAAGCAAATACGTTCAGCGACTTGCCCCAGCACGCTTACAGAACGTTTCTATGGATACAAAGCTTTTGTGTCATGCCGTGGCATACGCGTAGCATTGTGGGCGCTTCTCTGTGTTATAAATTATCACGAGGCTGGAGGTATACGCGCGGACATGCGCAACAAGAAACGTCATGATTTTCCAAGGCATACGAATCCTCAGCCGCCACCCGCTGAAGAAATAATAAAAACGAAACCAGAAGACGCTGAAAAAAAGACATGCGACGAACGCACACATTATTTCTACAATATTCTCGTTACGGCTCACGTCTAGTTCACCAAGGTCTGGTGATTTTATCAGAGTGATACCTCGTTTCTTTCGATCAGTACTGGCGAGCACGTACGTCACACATGTGTAGAAGGGAAGGCTAGATGAGAAGATAACCAGGTTATGCAGTAGTGAAGGTGAAGGGGTGATGTGGGTGAAGGCCTGCCCGTCGTTCGTGGCTTTTGCGGAGCGAGAAAGCGATCCGATCGACCTTGTCTGTCCGGCGGTTCGACGACGTGGCCTTTTCGTTCACGCTTTTTTTTGCTTCCAATTCTCGCGACCAATGGTGGTAATAAAAAACGAAGCTCTTGATGCGCTGCTGTAGGGGAAGCCGTCATTTTTTTATATATAGTCGGTGTATGCGGCGGGCGCCTTCCGACTCGCTCGCAGTGTAGGTTTCTTTCAAGATCTTTCCACATTGTATCTTCGACTCAACGATGGCTCGATGCCCTCACCATTGACCTTGGGCACTTTAAACATTCGCCGCACCATCGTGGCCCGATGAAGAGAAAGAGTGATAATGAAGGAGGGCGAGAAATAAACGTAAGGACAGGGAGGTTAGCCAGTTCTCAATCTATACTATTAACTAATAGCATCCATATATGTAAATGGAAGTCGGAAAGTGAAAATTCTAATCGAAGCTAAGAAAGTCTTCTCAGAATCTGCATCAAATTTTTGACAGAATCGATTTGTCATATTTAGCGAAGGTGAATATATCTACTGACAATCCCCGGAATTATCTTCCTTGCAGGTTCGTGCTAGCAGTTTAGAGGCAAATTAGTACCGGTACAAACTGCGCAACGCTGGGGCTAAGAACTATCCGGCGTATAGAGAGAGTGTACGGGTGGCTGTGCAGCCCAGTGCGCAGTTTGCGTGAAATTGCAGTGCCAATAAAGTCCACGTAGGCGCATCATAGGTTGTTACATGAATAAAAACCAACACCTCTGCGTTTGTTTTAAAACAGTATCTACAGAATAACCGGCGAACACGGTCGCATGCAGTCACTATTTCTCTACACCGAAGAAAGCTAGAGTGTCCTTCGTATTGGAAAGCTACGTTAGGAGCTTGCTACAATAGTAAATCTAATTCTCATAGCTTAGTGGGGTATCGTATCAACAAAAGACTGGTAGGTGGAACAGCTGACAAGCCAAAGAATTGAGTACCAGCTACAGTTAGATAACAGGGCTAGGCTGTCAGCCCATGTCCATGCTTCTCTGTAATGAGATAGCCTTTCACCCCCCGTGCGTAAATAGCCTGATCATAAAATAGCTCCTCACAAATTGGGGGGCCTCGCGTGTGGAGTTATTCTATAGTTACGTGTCCACGTGTTCGTTGTCGTTTTTTGGTGTTTTCTATTTTTCCTTAAGATTAATATTCTTCGCGAAAATACACGGAAATCACAAAGCTTTAGCGTGGCACCGAATGTTGAACGAATGTTAGAAGAAAAGAATAGATTGAAAAAAAAAACTAGCTTTGTTCGAATCAAATGAAACAGCTAGCACCGCAACGCGCTCTAAAGAGAAAAAAAAAGGGGGGGGGGGAAAGCACAGTCTGATGATGAATAAATGGAGGGGGACGACGACTTTCGTTACTCTGTTTTGCGAGTTCTGTCTCGCCAATCACTCCATTTGAGGAGGAGGCACGTGAGCTCCTTTTGCAGATGATTACACTTTCGTTCGAAGAGTATTGTCACCAAAAAAAGAGTTAACGTCTTTCTTCAAAGAGAGTCGTATACGTGACAAGACAGGACTCACTCGCCTAAAGGAGTACTAGCAGATACTCTATCTATTCTTTGAATGCCGAGAGAGTGAGTGGTGCTCTGTATTGTTCGCGGGCCGAGTCATCCAATGTAGGTACGCGATTGGGAGGTCAGTGTCAGTTTTCTGTTTACGATTGCGACGTCCGAGGACAGCGGTGCGCCTCTGCGAAGCAGCGCGTGGCCGAGCGTTGCCACGGCGTCGGGCAGCGGCGAATCGTGTCGCTGGCGCCGTTGGTCAACTGGGCCAGGGTCGGCCATCGATTCGATCGGCCCGTGTGCGCGGGGCACTTTCCGGCAGGCCTGCCCCGCACGGGACGGCCCGCCGCTTCCGTTGTCTGTGGCCGCGCCGGCGCGCGCTTCTTTCTTTCGTGCTCCTCTACTTTGCGCTGCGCCGCTCTTTCGCGCGAGGAAAAGGCCGTTCGTAAAGTGGCGGTGCGGTGGGCGGGCGAGCGTGGACGCCCGCGCTGCATGAAGGAGCCCATCGTGCGCTTCAACAATAGGCGTTGCACCTATATGGTTGCAAAATTAGATATAAAAGAGGAGAGGGACTCCTCGACACTTTTGTGTTCATTCATTCATTCGTTCGTTCGTTCGTTAGGTTCGTTCGTTTGTTCGTTCGTTTCGTTTGTTCATTCCCTTCGTTCGTTTGTTCATTCATTCATTCATATCATTCATTCATTCATCCTCATTGGCATCTCAAAAAAAGTCACCACGAAACTTTGTCACCACTGAGCGTTGTCAGTTCATTCATTGCCGCTTAAATATCCCGAACAACGACCATATGGATGCTGACGGTTTAACCACGCGAAAAAATACACGGCGGACAGGAAAAGCACAGACGAACAAGCGCTTGTTTCGTCCTTTTCCTGTCGGCCGTGCATTTTGTTTGCACTGTTAAAGCATAAGTATGCTAAAACAACTAGCCCAATCAGCCACTTTGTTAAGGCCAGATGGTGTGTCCCTAGTGATCAACATCATTTTCTCCCCTCCCTCCCCCCTGTTTTTCACGTGCTCTTGAAGACGATGGTCTTTCTCTGGGATACTTCAGCGCAAAAATTTTAGTGTCTCTCTCTCTCTCTCTCTCTGTTTGTCTGTCTGACGATTTTTTCCGTGTGTCATCTGAAACGGCTGAAGTTCAACCACATCCGCAGCGGCCACTAATATTGCCTCTGGTTTCTTCGTTATTACTTGTGTGTAATTTCACATTGACAAACAAATATTGCGCATATCTGAGGCACAACAACAACATGTCATATTCTGTGGCGTGTTTCTATATACTACAAAAGGCCTTATGAATAATTTGATGGACCGTCGCGTTTATTACGCTGCCTGACAATGCAACGCATTGCACGAAAAGGTGGGTGTTTTCTACGCTTTGCTACGACGATGCCGGTGAAGGCATCCACCTACCCATGGATTGCATCTTTAAATATGGACTTCCGAGATGGCCACGCACGCTGCGCTCTCGCTACAAACGGATGCGTCCTTTTGCTTTTCAAATTACTGCCAGATGGCACTCATATCATCTCTCGCAGCGCCTCCACAATCTCGTTCACCGATTTTCTCGCACAGAACATGAAATAAACGTTTATATCACTCTCTCTCCCGACGGTGAGTATATCGTCCTTTCGACGGCATTTGCAGTGAAACATGTTGACGCGGGGCCAATTTTTTCATAGGCGGATGCGCTGATTACTTGAGCGGATCAGACGCTCTCTCTGCAGTGTAAGCCAAAAAGAGGTCATGCACATTGAGAACCCTTGTACGGCGGCTCTGTGATATCTGTATCTGGCGGTTGCACATCTTCTAGCGACCTACAGGCCATTAGGCGTTTGAGCGTAGAGAGCTACTTTCTCAGTTGAATGAAAGTACTGAAATAAACATGCTTGATTTTATGATGCGCGTACATGAAAAAACTACATCAATAATGTGGGACCACTGCACTGCGCATGATGATTAGAAGAATATCGTACAGGTAAGTTGCAGTTGCGTCATAGTGCAAGTGCGTGGGCCACGTGGATTCGTTATTAAGTTATCTTTGCGGCTAAATTCAAACCGCGCGCGACCTAAGTGACCCTTGCCTCTCCAGGCTATGAAATGCATAGCCTTTGCGGGGCGATCCATAAGAGTGAGAGACAAATATGACAGAGTTGAGAAAGTCAGTTCGAAGAAATTCGACGGCTTTGCTCGTCTATAATGCAGTGGTCAGTCTCTCTTTTGTGAAACGTGGGGACATGTCTGAGTGGGAGAGCGACCATATTCTCTCTCCCACCATTTTTAGCCCTCTGTAGCTCTGTCCGATTGGCTAATAAATCCCGGATATGCCGAAGCAATTCCTAATGGCGAAATTGCACAGACCTTCGTCTGGGCGTGTATTCTTGATTAAGGACGCCAAACAATACGACTGAAGAAAGAAATATGTTTCGTCATGCATGAGAACAAGGTTGTGATGAGGATAAAGTTGAGGATGAGAATGATCGCGACAATGACTATGATGAAGAAGGCGTCAGCAACAACAACAAAAAAAAGTAGAACAAGTGTGTATTCTTGATTAGTGAACATGTTCTCATCACGCACGTAAAGGAAAAGACGAGGCTTATGTTGGTGATTAGAATGATGACACCAGCAACCACAACAAAGAATACGTCAGCAACAAGAAAAGTAGAACTAGCGTGAAAATCTCAACACGGTTGTGTTTAGTTAGTGATAAACATAGAATGAAATTTATCCTACTTTACTATATCAGGTAAAGTTGTTTCGTTGTCAACATTGTGGTTCGCCTCAGTTCGTGGCTCCATGAGTCCTGGCCACTGCCCTTCTCCTGTTAAACTGTTATGACTGGTCATCATGTTTCAGGCTGCATATTTCTGTCTCCCGCTGTTCCTTTCTTCGATGGTGGCGTCGGCGTGTGTTGCGACGTTCCCAGCCGCAGCGCTGTTCGAGTCCGCTCAAATGAAGGAAGTTAGTGGGTTTGATTTTCAGCACCGATTCTTCTGATGCGAAAAGACGTACCCCGTCCTGGCGTTCGGTGTTTAGGACACTCGTTTCTCGAGAAGATGGTATTGTATGTTGTCACACCGTTTTCACACGAAAGCACTGCTGC